>JAQMRL010000013.1:14570346-14697846 GCA_035578175.1 Catonia carolina | reverse complement strand
TTTTAAACGCGTGTGAACTACTTAAGAACAACCGAGATGGTACAGAAAGGCTAGACTTGGTTTCATTAAACGCGCTAGATTGTGCACAAATGACCAAGAAAATTATTTTGAACACCATTTGTAAGGTATGGATATTGAAATAAAAGATTCAGCACTTAGGCTAAAATGTTTTGTGTTTACGAAGAACGTTAATTAAAAAGATATTGCATTTTCTGTCTTATTTTTCGTATGTTTTGATTTAATTGAACACAAATTTTTTAAACTTTGTGTTGGTTTTTTATTGGCCTATTTTACATCATTCTTTTTAGAATTAAAATCTCTACAAGTTTTGCTAAATAAATTTACACATTTATTAGCCATTTAACACAGTTATTGTTCTTCAAACCTAAAAAAAAACATATTTTTATGCACAGATTTGACCGTTTCTCATTGAATATTACAAAAACTACTGAAGATGGTTCTGGAACTTATTTTTTTTTTTTAATTTTTCGGATCGAAATACATAAGAAACCATCAAATCTACTCATAAAATTGGGTTCCTAGACCTCTAGGATGACTTTATTTAGGCTTATTTTCTGAACCCAGGGCGAAATCTTTCGAATCTTTCGCTAGCCGTAACTCGCTAACGAAGCGTTTCCGGACCCATGTTTATATAAACTTTTTTCATTATTTTGATGAGAGGAAACCACCTTAGAAGTTTGTCGGGTTACTCGTGAGACACCCTGTATAGATTGAAAATACAGTAGATCAACCAGGTGGGTTAAAAAGTTAATAAATAACTTTATTTGGTTTGTATGTAAACTTTTAATGTTCGCTGAATTGCTAGGCGTTGAAGCCCTCTAATAGAAATAAATCGACTAGTTTCATATATATAATATCCTGAGTAAATCATAAGTAATTTGCAAGTGAACTAATATACAGAAATACTTATAAATAATTTTACTTACCACATTTTAAAATCATTCAAATTTTTATCGTACCTTTTTTTATTAAGAAAGGGTTTTATCTAATCTACATAAAATATTATCACAGAAATTGTGTTACATGTGTTCAGAAACAATTTTCACCAATTCAGCGTTGAGCTAATCCCAATCAGCAAAACCTACCCATTTTCTACGCCAAATTTTGACACATATTTTATTAATTTATATTAACGTAAAAACATAAGTTTCCTTATTAATTTGTTTGTAATCTAGTATTTTTGTAAAGTTATTTAATAATTAAAAGGTAGACGGTCTTTGTGGTGTAGCGGTTAGCGTGCCAGTTATTAACTTGAAGGTCCTCGTTCAGTTCCCCGCTAGGGTCTGGAAATTATTACAAGTCAGATTGATACAAATTTATATAAAGTTTTAAAAAAGAAAACTACTTGAATTTTGATTTATTCTTAAAGTCTAATTAAATATTTTATAAGTAGTACAAAATTGAAATGTATTTCACAAATACGATAAAATTTAAAAAATCTTATTCACATTATTGTAAAATACATTTATTTATAAACAAATTATCAATTACATTCCTAAATGAAAATTAATTAATGCAATTTGTTAACGATTAGGCTGGTTTGAAAACGGTTTTACATATTACAGTTTTATTTTAAAGTAATAATATTTTGATTTCCATACGAGTACCCAAAAGAATTGTTCAAATTTTAAGTCTAACGGTTTCGTCTCCGCTGAATTTATTTTCTCTAAATTAGTCTCAGTGTAATTCGAGATATTTATGAATTGGGGCTGCAAGTAAAACTTTTATGTTAAAAGATAAGTGCGGGCTATTTTTATGACCACGCGTAAATGTAACGTGAGCTTTCATTTTTAAGAAACTAATAAAGCGTATTGTCATTACATATAGAATAATTTTTTTTATAGTTTATTTAAAGTCGTATAAATTTTTTAGCTATTATTTGTTATTGGGAACTGTACTTCATTGCCAACCACCCAATTTTACCGCTGTTTTCGGTGTATTTTATGACGTGATTACCACTATCACACTACCACTACCTATTACACTACTACTATGCTACGTTGGCGATCAAAAAAGTTTTTATATAAATAAGAAATCCTGTCAAAGATTTTTTTGTATTGTATAATGTTATAAAAAACGTAAAAAATTGATTGTACTTTTTCTTTATTTAAAGTCACATCCACTGCTTTGGTTATTTGCAACTACTATGGGTATAAAACTGGTGGATTTTAATATGTGATAATATCAGACCCAAGCCGGGAATCAAACCCGGACCTTACATCGTACAGTGTGCAGCGCAGGTAACGAACTAACCACTGGACCACGGAGGTGGCTGATTGTACCTTTAAATATCAACAAAATCACTTAATTTTTCTTGAGGTGAGAAAGTTTCTTCTACGTCCATAATTTAGATTTTTTTTAAATAAATTTGAAAAATATTGAGATAACTTCAAAAAAACTTTTGATTGATGATGTCTTAGTCTTAGACTTAAACTTAGTGTTGAAGTGTCCTATTAATTTGTAAGTATAAAAGTTATCACAGATTTTTATTTATGACACAATTTTTTTTTCAGCTACAGAATCAAGTAGCCTAATTATCTGGTATCCATAACATACTATGGAAATGCTTAAATTTTATGAAACTGAGTTTCTATGTAACGAGAATAATTATAATTGGTCACTACTTTTTTCAGATTATTTTGGTTTAATTTAATCGGATTATGTTCTTACGGCACAAGATTCGATACAAACTTAAACGAGAGTAAAGCAGCGGAAACCATATAACGATATCTTCTTCCGGTTTTTTTGGATAATGGCCATCAGCTATCCAGATCGGATGTAAAACGGCCACACTTGACTTCAACACTACGTTAATATCTGCAGTACTAAGGATGTTAATCATCATTTAACGTAGTGTCCTTTTACTGAAAACGATTCTGCAAACTGTTTTCCAATATCTCATCTCGTTACTTAATTATTCTAGAAACCTAGTTATACTCAGTTGTTTTCTTTTTAAATTCAGCCTTTTCGAGATTTTATGAACAATTGGTTTAAAAGCTGAAATGTTCAGATCTTTTTGTGTCGTTTGTAACGTTTATAATTTCTAAAATTTAGGAAAATCTACAATTTATGTTTTATATAGCACAAAAAAAATTAAACGATACGATTATAGCACCCCTATTCTTTAAATAATTTTCGTTAATTTGACATTATTTTTTTTAAATTATAGAAAATTGAATTTTTGTTAGCGGAGTTTAAGTTTTCTATAAATATTTTTTCTTTATAGGGTTTATTCTTGCTTATAAAACTTATAATAATGTTCTAAAGTAAATGAAACGGTGTTTTCAGAAAGCTCAAATGTCAAAAAATACTTAACTTTTGGGGCCTTAAAAAACTAACTCATTTACTTTTCTTGCTAAATAAATTATTTACAAAAAATTGTGTATAGGACGCTTCTGTAATATACTGTGTATACTTTAGTTTTTCTTGTAAATAACCATATAAGTAAAAAAAATAATTCAATTTTGACTCGTGGTGTTCCTGAAGTTAAAAGGATCCAATTTTGATGACTTATGTTATTTTTGTACAAAATGCGTTGTTAAATAAACACAAAAATTATATTTTAAAATAATATTAAATTGAATTTATGACACTAGTTTACATGAATGACTTAGGAAGCTTTTCATAAAAATAAAAATGTTATTCTTGACTCAACAAAAATGTTAGTTTTCGAAAACTTCCACGTTCTTCGTCATCGTTACCAACAGTGGTTATCTCTCACGAAAAAAATTTGCATAGAAACTTTGAGTGTCCTGTTTCTCTAGAATGTAGTGCTTAAGCGTCGTCAAAAAAAAATCCATTTTCTTTTTCTTAAATTTCAAGAAAACCTTTAAAATAACCCTTTTCTTAAGTCGTCTTCTTCTGCCTTTCAAGGATTAGGCATCTCTGCCTGTTCCAAACCTCTCAAATCTGCCCATCTCTTTCTCGGGCATCCTCGTTCTCTCTTGCCCTCCGGCTTATAGCCCAGTGTCTGCATAGGTATCCTATCCTCCCCCATTCTGTTTACATGCTGTAACCACTGCATTCTGTTCTGGTATATACTTTTCTTAAGTTTTATATTAATTAAGGAAAGCCAGACTTATGTGACGTTATAGGGAATGTGTGTTTACACTCAGTTAGTCCAAAAATTGAAATAAAGCAAAAATGGAAAACATTTGACTTTAGGCTTCCTGAAAACGACTGATTCAAATATAAACTCCATTTAAAAATTATTAGAAATTTGTGTATGATAATTTTGTTAATTATTAACTTGAATTGATTATTTATTTTTTAATAGTATGCCTAGAATTATTAGTATTAAGCTTTGTATAAAGTGTAAGTAAGTGATAGTTAAGTTTATATTTAAGATCTAAAAATTATAATAAAATATTTAAGACTGATTTTTTATATTGTAAAAATGAATAATTGCTCATCTCTGTATTAATTTGTTTGTTTGATAAAATCATCTGTAGAATAAATGTTATAAGTTATTATGAACTAATTTTGTACAATTTGTATTATTTAATGTTCTTGTTTAAGCCTATTATAAAATTTTATGATAGTCTTACAAAGCCCTACTGAAAATTACATTTAATTAGGTACCATTTTTCCCGTATAGGGCCAATTCTAGACAACGTGAGGTGACTTTAAACGTTTCTGGAAGCTCTTTTTGGAGTCAAAATTCTCAGCATTCACTTTTCACTGTTCCCTGTAGGTTTTTCTCCTTTCTTCTGTCCAACCAGTATTCTGTTTTTGCTTTTCATGGAAGCCCTTAACCCTACGGCTGGCAATAACTTTTTCTAGACCGGTAGAAAATTTTTAGTCACCGAACCGTTTATTGGCAAGTTCCATCTCCCATTCCTGAATAACTCCCTTAAGCACACAGTTAAAGTTCCATCTCCCATTCCTGAATAACTCCCTTAAGCACGCAGTTAAAGTTCCATCTCAAATTTATGAATAACTCCCTTAAGCACACAGTTAAAGTTCCATATCCCATTCCTGAATAACTCCTTTAAGCACACAGTTAAAGTTCCATCTCCTATTCTTGAATAACTCCCTTAAGCACATAGTTAAAGTTCCATCTCCCATTTTTAAATAACTCCCTTAAGCGCACAGTTAAAGTTCCATCTCCCATTCCTGAAAAACTCCCTTAAGCGCACAGTTAAAGTTCCATCTCCCATTTTTGAATAAATCCCTTAAGCGCACAGTTAAAGTTCCATCTCCCATTCCTGAATAACTCCCTTAAGCGCACAGTTAAAGTTCCATCTCCCATTCCTGAATAACTCCCTTAAGCACGCAGTTAAAGTTCCATCTCCTATTCCTGAATAACTCCCTTAAGCGCACAGTTAAAGTTCCATCTCCCATTCCTGAATAACTCCCTTAAGCACACAGTTAAAGTTCCATCTCCTATTCCTGAATAACTCCCTTAAGCACACAGTTAAAGTTCCATCTCTCATTCCTGAATTACTCCCTTAAGCACACAGTTAAAGTTCCATCTCTCATTCCTGAATTACTCCCTTAAGCACACAGTTAAATAAAACAGGTGAGAGTCTATCAGCCTGCCTAACGACAGTTTTAATTTAAAACTCTTCGAAACGTTCTCATTGAGAAATTTCACTTTTGATCATGCTGTGTTAATGTTTTCTTAATGGTTGTCATTGTTATCATGTCCTTTCCAAATTCTTGTAAAATATTCAGTAGAGTTTCTCGGTCGATTGAATCATAAACCTTCTTAAAATCAACTACCTTACCACTAGATCTCTTGAATTTGCGTTTAATTACCATTAAATGCATAAATAAGTCTAACTTATCTCGTATAGTACTGTAGCCAGAATGTAAATCATTTTTAGAATTTTATCAAATTATACCAAAAATCTCATTGAACTAACTGTTTTTTTTTGCGCCCTGGAGACTCCAGGAGGAGTATAGGACATGTCAGCTATAACATCTGAAATACATATAAGCAACACACAATGTAGCCTATCACTACTATCAAGAAAGAAATTCTTGTACGCTATAAAAAGTTTCACCGATCAAGTAATTTTTCAGATTACTTTTAAAGGAATTCAAATCCTCACAACATTTTAAAAATTGGGGTAATTTATTCATGAATTTTCTCTCTGCATAAGTAGGTTTTTGTTCAAACAATTTTGTGGAGTGATTAGCCACATAATAATCATTTCTGTTTCTCGTGTTATGGTTGTGAACATTGAAATTCTGCCTAAAATTATTTTGCCTAACATGTTAATGTAAGAAACATTTCAAAACCCATTAGAATTATCAAATATAATTTTTTTGTGGTTACTTTTCTGGCTATTCTACACTCACTGAGTTAGTAGCATCTTTATATATTGTTAGAAAGATTAGACATTTTTTGTTTTGAAATTACTACTTTTAAAAATCATAACTTTTTCCTATTGAAGTGGAAAATAAATATTTAAACACATTATTTTACAGTAATATTAACTGAGTACATTGAAATTATGGTATGAAAGGCTGTGAAAAAATTTAATTAAAATCCATTCACACTTAACTAAGAAAATATTCCTTATGCGTCAAAAATTTCTATTTACGGGAAATAAGAAAAAACTAAAAGAGAACACATTATATGTTGAATAATTCAATATGTTTTTACTGTTCAGAGGTTAATTTCACAGGTGGACTGGTCCGAACTTAAAGGTTTTTTTTTATTCCTAATATAAGTACGTTGCAATCTGTTCAATTGAGAACAATAAGCAACCCCATGACCCAATGAGATGAGGATGATATGTATGACGTGTAAATGAAGTGTAGTCTTGTACTGACCCAGGTTGACCATTCCTGAGAGAGTATGGTTAACTGAACCCTCACCATCAAAGTACACCGGCAACCACTGTCTAGTATTCAAATCCGTATAAAAGTAACTACCCTTACTAGGATTTGAACCGGGAACCTTCGTCTCCGAAAATCAGCTGTTAAACAACTGATTTTGGCGACGACTTTACCTCTAGACTAAAGTTTTAAAACAAAAAATATCGCACAAAATAAAAAAATTATGTATTTATCTGTTGTCATTCAAAAAATAGAGATGTTATGCATATGGTAACGTTTAAAAAATAACGTAAGGATTCAACATATTTTTAATTTAAAAAAAAAACTGCAAAACCCCAACAAATTATATCTTTGTCGTTGGATGCAGAATACTCTAAATTTTAATAATTTGCAAAAAACCGGAAATGTGAAAATTTTCCAATTTCTTTCGTTCCGGGTACCCATAATCGATAGCTTAATACAGGTTCCAAATTCAATTTCAGGCTAATAGCAGAATCTAGTCTGTATTCAAAGTATTACAATATTAAAATATTTCATACACGAAATAATCTTATATCCCTTTCTTCTGTTGCTACTACAAGCTAAAAGATGACAGATTTCACGAATGAGTAACAAAAAAAGGTCTCAAAAGGGATAATTGTTAAAATGGTAAGTATAGATTGAGTATGATTGATTTTTTTATTAAGTAGTGATGATCTATTTAAATTTTCAATCTGATAAATCGTTCACTTTGATCTCTTAATGATAACCCATTGAAAAGTACCACATAAAAAAGTTTCAAATTCTCAAAACTCTTAGGGTAAGGCCTGAGTGCCCGCTCTAGCTGTCCGTTTTGTGGGGCGGGGCGTACGGCGTTAGCTTCAATCACGTGTTCATACGCACCAGCGTACTGAGTGGCGCCCAATTACAGCGGTGGGAGGAGCATGCCTGCTTACGTTCGAGTCAAGTGAAAGTCTAACTAGTTTTTGGTTTGTCAGCGATTTATGTGTACAGTGTGCATGATGTCATTTGAAGAAATAATATAAGAAATTCAAGAAAAACTTATGGAACTTTTTAGTCAATATTAACTTTTCTGCAGGAGTTATTGAAAATAATACCATGCGTTCTGAAAGTCGCTGTGCACCAAGTGACATGACAGGGAATAATTTCATGGCTAGGTTGGTAGCTCTGTGCTGTTCAATTGTTGCCGAACACGTCGAGGCCTGTCAGTCATTGAGTTGAAGTTGTATATGTTTCATTTATTGCAGTTCTGTTGCACGTTTTTTGTTGTTGGACGCGATGGTTCTTTCAGTAGAGGAGCGCATTTTCCTCGTTGAATACGTATTTCGCGAAGGTGACAAGTACAGTGATTTAGTGAAGCGCAAATTTTCTGAAAAGTTTCCAGATTCAATTATTCCTCACCGTAATGCAGTACGAACACTGATAGAAAAATTTCGGGCAACTGGCTCTGTTGAGGACGCTGAACGTAGTGGTAGGCCCCCTAAGCTAGACGAACAAAAGCTGCTGAATATTTCTGATTCTATGGCACAAAGTCCAAAAAAATCAATGCGTAAGTTAGCACAACAGCATAATATCGGACTTGCTACCGCACATAAAGCTGTCAGACAAGAACTTAAACTATTCCCATACAAAGTGAGGTGTGTTCAAGAGCTGAAACCTTCAGATAATGACAAGAGACTAAATTATTGTCATTGGTTTCAACGTTTCATCAACCAAAATTCCGAAGACATCCTTGACGTAACGTTTTATACAGATGAAGCGTGGATTCACTTGGGAGGGTATATAAGTTCACAAAATACTCGAGTATGGTCGACAACTAACCCTTGCGCTTTACATGAACAGTCCTTACACGAAGCAAAAATTGGAGTCTGGGTTGCTGTGAGTAGAGCACGTATTGTTGGACCAATTTTTTTTGCAAACACAATCAATAGTGAACGTTATTGTTCTGATATTTTAGAGAACTTTACGCATCAAATAACACAAGTGGAAATGAATAATGGTTGGTTCCAACAAGACGGGGCAACAGCACATACATCTAACATCTCAATGGCTTTCCTGCGCAACGTGTTTGGTGAACGAATAATTTCAAAGAATTTGTGGCCTGCAAGATCTCCTGATCTGACTCCCCCCGATTTCTTTTTATGGGGTGCGGCGAAACAAACTGTGTATCGGAACAGACCACACACGATTGACGAACTTAAAGCCGCAATAACGGCATACATTCAAGGAATCACTGTTCTTCAGTTGCGAAAGGTGTTTGCAAACAAAATGAAACGAGTGCAATGCTGTATTGATGCCAATGGAGGTCATTTCGAACACCTTCTATAAACAATGTAATCACGGTTTAACAATGTAATTAAGGTATTGAATAAATTTTTTTCCAAAATGCTTAGTCATTTCTTTATACATATTTTCATAAATCCATAGTCACAATTCCAGTGCACAGCGACTTTCCGAACGCACGGTACATGAAAGCACTCGATCAGCTAGTTCCAAGATTACAAAAAATAGTTCTTATCACATGGTCAGTCAATTATATGACTGAAGCATTGAAGAACAGAAGACATATAGGTGTAAAAGTCACTAGTCAGTGTTATCTCCTCTGAGAGTAATGAATTTCATTATACAGCCAGACGCTTTGGTAAATGAAGTGAAGGTGTCATTTGCAGGGTGTAAAGGAAATGCTTTCCGGAAGGCAAGGCATGCTGATTTTTGCATACTTTTCTATTCAGTGAGGATGGCATGGTAAACCACCTCATCCTAATTTTACTTAATAAAGCCTTTAGAGGTTCAAACCAGCTATCCGGGTGATTACCAACAACATAAAAGTTAGTATTAGTAAGTTTTTTTTTTAATCCCTAATTTGTTTACGTTGCAATCTGTTCAGTTCAGAACAATTAGCAACCCCATGACCCAATGACCCAATGAGATGAGGATGATGTGTATGACGTGTAAATGAGGTGTAGTCTTGTACAAACTCAGGCCGACCATTCCTGAGAGAGTATGGTTAATTGAACCCCAACCATCAAAGTACACCAGTAACCACTGTCTAGCATTCAAATCCGTATAAAAGTAACTACTTTTACTAGGATTTGAACCAGGAACCTTCATCTCCGAAAATCAGCTGTTAAACAGCAGATTTTGGTGACGACTTTACCTCTAGACCAACCCGGTGGGTCAGTAAGTTTTAAGCCTGATTCAATAGTTTGTAATAAAGTCCAAAGGTTGGCATTAACATTCTTTCATTCATTCGAAAAATGTGTCTTCATTTAATCTTAATGTTTGATATAAAGTAGAAAATTCTACAACTTTTTTATACTTTATACAATAACCCAATGCATTTCTAAGCGTTAAATTACCATAAGTATCATTTGTAGTTGTATAACTTTTGAAGTCACACCAACAGCTTAGTAATGTGGGGTTATCTTGGATTAAACATGTAATAATTTCCAGATCCTAGCTGGGAATTGAACCAGAGATCTTTCGCTTTGCAGCCTAGAACTATTACATAGATAATTCATTTGAGGTATGGTAAAGGTGGTGCAAAATTTATTTCCCGAATGTTTTGGTGATAGTTAAGTTTTCAAACAAAATTTCTGAGGACTTCAACTAAAGCTCTTCTTTGTTTTCAAACATATGAAGGACATATGGACGACTAAGTCAAGAATACACGAATATGTATACCCGAATATATGAAAAGTTTCACAGAACCCCAAACAAAGTAGTTTAAAATTTATCAATTGTCAAAGATACGACTTCAAAATCGTGGGTTAGATACTTTTTACTTCAAAATTTTAACGTTATCACGTATTCAGATCTTCTTTCGTTCTTAAGTTGTTCAATGTTCACGGCTCTCCTTTTCATTCTCTCCTCTAAAAATCACGCTCTAGTTTTTTTCTAAACATTCCTTGTTATTGAACACAATTATAACATTGGTCAGAAGCACTTTATTCAGGGTGATTCAAAACTATACGGCAATCTCTTGGAATCTCATTCTATAGCTAAAAATAAGAAAAAAGTTCATATAAACATATGCCTGAAAACGCTTAGTTAGCGAGTTACGGCTAGCAAAAAATTTCACCTAGAACTCTGTACCCTCGGTGAAGTAAGGCCGTATAAAAACGTTCAAGGTAGTTACAAAGATACAAATACGATTGTTTCTTAAGTTTTTAAATCTAAAAAATTGAATAAAATTGGTTCCAGAGCTGTAAATGCAATACTTTCAGAGATATCTTACATAAAACACAAGAATTGATGCAAAGAAATAACACATTTTTGTGTTTAACGTAAGATTACTTCCATAAATGGTAAATAAAGGTGTATTTTTTCTTAAATAAATTTGTAGAAAATTTAATTCTGAGAAGATTCATGTGGATTACTCAGGAAAAAAATAAGTAATAGATATTGAAAATTCGCTTTATTTAAAATCAAAACAGACCCACATTTTATAACGCACATTTTTAACTGCATAAAATATTAACTAATATGTACTCAAAATCAGCTGTTACTCCCAACCTAATATGTTATGCAGTTAAGAATGAGCGTTTTATGTGCGTCTGTTTTGATTTTAAATAAACCGAAATTTCAATATATATTATTCATTTTTTTGCCTGAGTAATTCACATGAATCTTTTCAGAATTAAATTTTCTACAAATTTACTTAAGAAAAATACACCTTTATTTACCATTTATGGAAGTAATCTTACGTTAAAAACAAGAATATGTTATTTCTGGATGACAAAGTTGTAATACAACAGAATGAAGACGAGTTACAAAAATCGGTATTTATGTTGGAACAAGTTGCAAAACAATACAATCTGGAAATATCATCCACAAAATCTAAAACTATGGCTTTTAAAGGTAAATATACAATAAGGACGAGAATAGAGATGAATGGAAGGGCAATAGAACAGGTTAAACATTTTCAATATCTTGGGAGTGATGTTTCATACGATTTTGATAAAGGCATAACAGTTGAACTGGCCAAATTTCAGAATATTTGTGGAAATATTCACAGACATCTGAAGAATAAAACGAGGAAGGAAACACGCCTCAAATTTTTCAACAATATTGCGGTTCCAACACTCCTATATGGCAGTGAGTTTTGGGTGCATACTGCTAAAAGCGATAGTAGAATTCAAGCTGCGGAAATGAAGTTTTTACGAAGTGTGCAAGGATGTACCAGAATGGATAGAATAAGGAACGTGGATATTAGAAGCGCACTATCAGTTCAGTCTTTGCATGAAAAGATAATAAAAAAATAGACAAAGATGGTGTAGTCACCTGAACAGAATGCCAAACGAAAGGATGCCAGTGGCAGCTTTAAATTATCAACCAGTTGGCAGAAGAGATGTAGGGAGGCCGAGAGGGAGATGGGTACCGGAACAGGTTCATGTAACCTAATCCTTGGAAGTGAAGATGATGATGATGATGATGTTATTTCTTTGCATCAATTCTTGTGTTTTATGAAAGATATCTCTAAAAGTATTGCATTTACAGCTCTGGAACCAATTTTATTCAATTTTCAAGATTTATTCAATTTTTCAGATTTAAAAATTTAAGAAACAATCGTATTTGTATCTTTGTAACTACCTTGAACATTTTTATACGGCTTTACTTCACCGAGGGTACAGAGTTCTAGTGAAATTTTTCGCTAGCCGTAACTAACTAACGAAGCGTTTTCAGGCATATATTTTTTTATATGAACTTTTTTCTTAGTTTTAGCTATAGAATGAGATTCCAAGAGATTGCCGTATAGTTTTGAATCACCCTGTATAATCGTAAATTAAAATACAATCACACTTTACAATATGAAGCGTCACATAGGTGATCAGCATTCTTCATGCCATTCATAACAACATCATTATTGAACCATTCAGCAAATTAATGTCGCTATTAGTTACAGAAAAGTAAAGAATATGTTTAAAAATGATAATATCAATGACGATATTGATCAACTAATAATTTTTGTTTTTATTTATGCTGATATGTACAGAAAATATCGTGACAGGACGTACCCTCCTCTTCCTGTGACGTGAAAGATGAAGGAGGATGCGGTTACAGACAAACGTACAGGTGGTGAACGGATTTACATGACAATAACTTTAAAAACTCTTCAGATATTACTAAAGGTCGGTAGCTATTCTTTCTATAACTAATCAACCTATTAATTACCTTTTTCTCAGAACATCTTTTACGTTCCTTTACAGTGTTTCCCATTCATATAACGAGTAATCTTCGTTTCTCACCCCTACCTGAGAGTCTTGACTTGCGTTGTTCTCACTCGTGTATAATTTTATCTTTTAAAATTAAGGGTAACAACCTTTTAACTAACCCTTTCTCAGACTCTTAAATTGAATCAGTTTTTTTATCAGGTGATATTCACTAGGGTTAATTACTATGGTGAAATTTCCCTTTCATTAAAAGTAATCGCGTGTAGGAAGTAAAACTTATTAAAGGTATTGTTAGTATTGAGCTATTTTAATACTTTTCCAAGATGTTTCTTTCTTATAATTGGTATTGTTATCTATCTTTAAAGGTTTCTATAAAAGAATTTATAGAATTTATCTGCCCATAACAGACAGATGGAGAGTCAAATTAATTACTCTCAATCTGTTCGTTGCAGGGTTAAAATAAATAGTTCTGTTTCTTATCACATGGTCAGCCACATAAATGACTGAATCATTTAAGAACAGAAGAGGTAGAGGTGTAAAAGACACTAATCAGAGTTATCTCCTCTGAAAGTAATGAATGTTCATTATACAGCCAGACCCTGTGGTGAATGAAGTAAAGGTGTCATTTGCAGAGTGGAAAGTATGTGCTTTTCAGAGGGCCCGGCATGCTGATAAGCATACTTTTTCATTCAGTGAGGAAAGCAAAGGTAAACCACCTCACTCCTCGTTTTACTTAGTAAAACCTCTATAGGTTCAAACCAGCCTTTCGGCTGATGACCTAAACAACAACAATACTTTTCCAAGATGTTTCTTTCTTAAAATTGGTATTGTTATTCTATCTTTAAAGGTTTCTATAAAAGAATTTATAGGAAATATACTAACTAACTTTCGGTTAGATACCTTGAATTTTTACAAAATAAGGAACTATTGAATACTTTTCATTTTTTAATTTCTCTTGCCTATATGAATATACAGAATAGGAAGGAAAGTATTGTTTTCATGTCGATTTTTTGAAATCGAGTTTTCACCGGATCTACACGTTTTCAGACCCCCTGAATCCAAAAAAAACATGTTTTTAGCGATTGGTCTGTGTCTGTGTGTGTGTGAACAGAATATCTCAAGAACGGAACATCGTACGAAACTTAAAACTTAAGTTACACACCACTACCGGACACGACACGAACTTTTTCATCAAAATCGGTCAACCAGAAGTAGTAGTTTATTCGTGTAAATTTTCCCTTTTGTGCGATTTTCTCGAAAACTGGTCGTACGATTTTTTTAAAAATCACCTCATTTACTACATTTTTTATGCTCTACAAGATAGGGTAGGCACCATGTTTGCTGAAATTCTCGGTGAGACGGTTTTCACGTAAAAACATAGTTTTTTAAGATTACGGCTTTAATATCAATTTTATTGCAAAAATTTATGTAATAAAAATGGAGAGAATTTTAAATCCTACAACTTTTATTTCAAATATTTTTTTGTATAACGCTTAGTTCAGCGGTAATTAGCGATTTTCTGTTTTTTTCTCACGAAAACGTGTGAAAAATCAATTTTTTTAAGATTTCGGCCTTAGTATGCATTTTACGACAAAAATATAATTAAAATTTATAGGACATTAAAAGATTACAACTTTTATTTATAACATTTTTTTTACAGTGCCTAGTTTAGCGTAAAAGAGCGATTTTCCGTATTTTTAAGCCAAACTGAGGTCGATTTTCATTTTGCGTCTTTCAGTCATGATTAAAATAAGGTTATGTTTTCGAGGTTAGGTTTCTGTTTATTTCTAATGTTTTTATGACGAATGTTACGTTTTATTGTTAATTATTTGCATTGGCAAGAGAAAGTCGTGTGAGTGTTTCACACCAGATTTTTAGAAATTAGACTCTGCTCCTTCCGTAATAGAAAATATTTTTCTCAGCTATAACCCATTTTGTATACACGTTAGTTTTCTCTAACTCTCCAGTCATCTAGAAAGCTGAGATTCAGTACATTTTGTTTCTTTGTTATTAAATAAAAAACTAAAGGCCACCTTTGTGGCGTTGTTTAGCGTATTAATCTAAAAACCGGAAGGTTCCGTGTTCTATTCCCGACTAGGGTCAAATAAATACCCAACTAAATACCTAGACAAAACCAACGTTCCAGTTGTATAAACCACAGTAGCCGCTAATGATCAAGTTTTTTATTTATTTATTTATTTAACGTCGCATCAATTGCAAGGTCATTAACGACGACGTTGGGGTGTAACTGTGCGTAATGAGGATGAAATGATTTTTTGTAACGTATGAAAATATGCCCTGCCTGAGTGGGATTCGAACCCAGGACCACATGATAAGAGGTGAGCACGTTACCAACTACGCCAATGCGGCCGGCTTTTGTTACGACATCAAATAAACTGTAAAAAAACATTTACATTTTGAACGTTTACATTTAAAGGTAAAACGTGGGTGACAACCCTAAACCAATTCATATTACGTTAGTTCCGAGTTTAAAGTTGTCACAAATTACCAAAATAATGCGACTTCAAACGAAATAAAAGACTTCTAAATTAAAAATATTTTTGTTATAAAAACGCCTTTCGGGTTCTAATATTGGTTGTATTTGTTTTTAGTACTGTATGTTTATTTTATTATGTATTTAGGGCCTACTGCATTGATATAGAGTAAATTTCGTCTAAGTTTAAGTGAAAGTTGTGTTTGACTTTATTATCCAAATGCCTGTGACTCGTAGCTACTACAAAATAATGTAATATTTCAATTTTTAATGTTTTAGTTGACGCACAGTGAGTCACATTACCTCGAAGAATTACAGTTCTGAAAATCAGTATACATGTTTTCTCAATTATACCAAGAAAAATTGAGCATTTTCATTATGACCACTTGCACCTGAGGGGTTTAACTGCGTCTTAACAAAACATAATATTGTTTATATATCTTCCCAAGAAGACAATTCTAAATCTAGGATGTATATTTTAACCCTAGATGATAAAAATACCACTGTAATTTTTTAGTCAATCAATGAAATTCTTCAACCCCTATTTTAAGGAAACCCCGATGAGGCAACACAGTTACAGCAGTCTCATCATCCACCGTAGTCACTAATGACCAAACAGTTGATGTGGCTTTAAATTTAAAAACAAATCTGGTGTGAAACACTCACATAACTTTCTCTTGCATATGCAAATAATTAACAACAAACCTAACATTAGTAATAAAACATTAGAAATAAACAAACAACTAACCTTAATAAACATAACCTTATTTTAATCATGAGTGAAAGACGCAAAATGAAAATCAAACTCAGTTTGACTTAAAAATACGGAAAATCAATCCTCATTCACGCTAAACTAGGCTCCGTAGAGAAGAATGCTTTAAATAAAAGTTGTACATCTTTTAATTTCCTATACATTTGATTATATACACTTTCGTCGTAAAATGCATACTAAGGCCGAAATCTTAAAAAAATTGATTTTTTACACGTTTTCGTGAGAAAAAACAGAAAATCTCTAATTACCGCTAAACTAAGCGTTATACAAAAAGGTAGGATTTTAAATTCTCTACAACTTTTATTATATATACATTTTTGCGGTAAAATGCATAATAAAGCCGCAATTTAAAAAAAAAAAATTTCGTGAAAACAGCCTCACCAAGAATTTCAGCAAACATGGCGCCTATCCTATATTGTAGAGCATAAAAAGTAAGTAAATAAGGCGATTTTTAAAAAAATCGTAGGACCAGTTTTTGAGAAAATCGCAAAAAAGTGAAAAATTATACGAATAAACTACTACTTCCGGTTGACCGATTTTGATGAAAATGTTTGTGTCGGGTCCGGTAGTGGTATGTTTCAAGTTCGTACGATGTTCCGTTCTTGAGATATTCTGTTCACACACGCACACTCACACACACACAGACTCAGACACACACACAGACCAATCGCTAAAAACATTTTTTTTGGGTTCAGGGGGTCTGAAAACGTATAGATCTGGTGAAAACTAGATTTCAAAAAATCGACATGAAAACAATACTTTACTTCCTGTATATTCATATAGGCAAGATAAAGTAAAAAGTTGTACAGATAGGGTTTTGTGTAAAATATCTCAAAAGATAATACCTACTATATTTATCTTGTACACACACACACACACACACACACACACACACACACACACTTGTCTTTTAAAACAATATTTGCTCCTTAAAATATACATTTTTTTTTTGTAACAAAATTTCCTACCGTATAATGAATATGTAATTACTATAACGTTAATTATTATCTGCACAAATACAAAAGTATTAATTGAATTTTCTGCCTAATTGATTTTCTGTCTAATTGAATTTTGTCTGCCCATAACAGACAGGTGGAGTGTCAAATTATTCACACTCAATCTGTTCGTTGCAGGGCTAAAATAAATAGTTCTGTTTCTTATCACATGGTCAGCCAATTAAATGACTGAATCATTTAAGAACAGAAGAGGTAGAGGTGTAAAAGACACTAATCAGAGTTATCTCCTCTGAAAGTAATGAATTTCATTATACAGCCAGACCCTGTGGTGAATGAAGTGAAGGTGTCATTTACAGAGTGGAAAATATGTGCTTTTCAGAGGGCCCGGCATGCTGATTAGCGTACTTTTCCACTCAGTGAGGAAGGCAATGGTAAACCACCTCACTCCTCGTTTTACTTAGTAAAACCTCTAGAGGTTCAAACCAGCCTTTTGGCTGTTGACCTAAACAACAACAATTGAATTTTAAGTAAAATTATAATTTTATAATTTCAACTAAAATTTAAAGCACGTTATTTTCTGCAGAATAGGTTAATACAGTTTTTTTTTATTTTTTGTGTTATACAAAAAGTGACTATAAACTGTTTGGACTTTTATGGGTTGGAAACAATTAAGACATCAAGAAGTATCAGACAACAATACCAATACTAATATAGTAGCCTACTTTAAATCCGAGTGAGTTCTGTAGGCCTATTGTATACTAAGGACGATGAATTGGCAATTAATTATGTCTTATACCTGGAATTAAGAAACATAAATTTAGTTTCGGCATCAAAAATGCAGTCCATGTCTCACTTCCCTTTGTCCAAGAGTTTATCTACTCTTCTTTTACCTCCTTTTTTGGATGTTTACTGTTTGTGAAGAACATTTCTAAATATCAATCAGACGTTAACGGTAGCCATTTTAATCTTAATGGCCGGAAGGAAACTTTTAAGAGTTTTACTTTTTTAAATGAATTTTAATCGGACAGCTACTACATTATTTGTTATAACTTAAAAGGTCTATATAGAAAATTTTCTTGAAAATTACTGTAATAAAAATTTATTTTACTTTCCTTTTTTTCATTATTTTTAATCCTGTATTTTGTAAGTTTTTCTTAAATCTAGTATCAATCCATTTTAGTATCGAATAAAGGTGTCTTACACAATTACATGTGTTGAAATTTAATTTATTGTAAAGAATACCATTAAATTACTTGTCTAGTTTTATTTTAAACTAGAAAACCCACGCTCGCTGCGCTTCATGGGAAACTAAATTTAATCTGTTTTACTTCTCAAACAACCTTACAGTTGAAAGAAAAATCATGCTGTAAAAAATAAAGCCAATTAATACTGGAAACAGATACAATATTGTGACACTTATTGCTAAGGTCCGTTTCGGGATCTAGGTTATTAAATAATTAATAGATTAAAGTTTACAATTACAGATATTTATTTCACTAAAAGATTACAAAATAAATGATTAAACTAATTATAATTAAGAGATACAATAAATGATTAAATAATTCACTTAAAATAAATAACAAACAATAAATAACTTAATAACTTACTTAGCCTACTTACAATCGCTTTTATAGATTACACTAACATACAACACAAACTGAATTCACAAAACTACACATTAACTTTACCCAATACACACACAACAAAGAGACGGTATAACAATCTTGAATCACTACAATACTCGAATGTGTAACCTGTAAATACACACCCAGTTAATCACACGGCAAAGATCACACGAATACTGACTGACCGCACTCGGGGGTCTCTTTTTATACCTACTCATTCATAAAGATTGTTCCAGAATAAAGTAGTGAAATCTACTCAAGTACAAAAATAACTCTTTATTTATGAATGCTAGAAAAATCTTGTTAATAGGTCAACAAAAAGTTTTTTGTAAATAGAAAACGTAAACAACCTGCCTCCCTCATAATAGCTGTACACAATACCTAAACTCTATGATAGTTATTACAACCCTTATGAATGAATAGACACTCCTTTATGGTCATCATTGTAAAAGTGTCATTCACAATTGATATTTTTATTATTCCCTAATTATCTCCATGAATGGAATTCTGGAACATTCGTGATCCGTCTAGTCGATTATGTTACAATATCTTTGATTTTTTGAAGGTTTACATAATAATTGTTTATGCAGAAATCAGATATGACATTATTTTTTGACATCTGACCAGTAAATAATTTTTCAATTTGTTTTGAAAAAAGGAAAGAGTCAAGAGGTATAAAGTATATTGTAGGGCGGTACCGTACTGTACCTGATATCTAACTGTAATATACTTGACAATAAAACAATACATTGTATAGGGCTAGTAGATGGCACGGAACAAATAAAAGATAACTTCCTAAACTACCTTGCATCAAAAAAGTAAGAATAAGAGATATCTTAATTTTACCAATCACAATTTTTTCCAAAATTTAAAAATTACGTAACGCTAGGCTTTATAGCCTACGTTGCTCAGAAAACTCTAAGCTTTCCATATAAAAATCTAAATCGTAAATTTAGATTTTAAACACTTAAGAACATTTTCCTCAGAAACAATTATACCTACCAGGCTAAAATTTTTACTAGTCAATTATATTGTACATGCACATTTATACCGACATTGTTTTACTTTTTTAGGTGCTACAAAAAATTAGTAATTTATGGCAAAAACGTAGAAAGAAATTCGTAAAAATTTTATGTTATTCGTTATTTTTTAAAAATTTTATGGTCTAATCAGATTAAATTGAAAAATGTCAGTAGCTAGAGAAACCTAACAAAGTGTGTAAAGTTTCTTTCCCTATCTAGTACCAATACTATGAAAAATGTACCTAAAAGTAGCAACTTTAACATTGGCGGGATACAAAGTGCAGTCTCCCCTTAAAGAGCTAATATTCACTAGCGCACTAGTGACTTTGAACATGTTTGATTTTACTAGCGCTAGTAGAGGAGAAGAGGTCACGTAATTGACTAGCGCTAGTAGGGGAGAAGATGTTACGTAATTGACTAGAGCTAGTAGGAGAGAAGAGGTCACGTAATTGACTAGCGCTAGTAGAGGAGAAGATGTCACGTAATTGACTAGCGCTAGTAGGGGATAAGAGGTCACGTAATTGACTAGCGCTAGTAGGGGAGAAGAAGTCACGTAATTGACTAGCGCTAGTAGGGGAGAAAAGGTCAGGTGATTGACTAGATCTAGTAAACTAGCTTGGTGTGAACGTTTGGAAACGTTGCTAGTTGCTAGTAAGCTGCTAGTACTAGCAGCTAGTAAACTAGCGTCGTAGGAATAAACCTTATGTGTAACTCCCTTAATAGGCCTTTTTGTTAATTTTTTCTAAAATGTTTACATAAAAGTTTTAGCGTTAACTGACAAATGTGGCTTCTTAACTTTCATGTTTTTACTTATATTTTCTTCAAATGGAAAAGGAGGCCAACTAAACGAGATTCTACTGTATTTATGAAATACTAAAACGTAACAAGATACGATTGTTGTAAATTCTAAAGAAGAAACGATAGAAGGTTTTGTAAATCTGTTCAGGTATAAAAATGTAAAGTAAACCTACTAATATTATGGTTTGATAATGTGTTGGTTGGTATATTTATAGGTTAGCGTGGTAGTTTAATGGTGTGATACAAAAATTATCAATTATTTAGCATCAAAATAAGTTTGTACAACTTTAGGTGCACGCACATTATCTACCGTCAAACGTGTAAATGCCTTCAGGTATAATATAAAATAAAACTAGATTTAAAAAATAATATCCAAACCATTGTACACTGAAACTTCGTTTAATCGAAATTATAGTTTTAAACCCGTTTCGGTTAAACGGAATTCTAGATAAACGAATTTATAGGTTTTCACCATTTGTTTTTTCGTATAGGGCCAATTTAGATCCCGCGAGGTGACTTTAGACGTTTCTGGAAGCTCTTTTTGCAACCCAACACTGTTAGCATTCGCTCACTGTATACGTCCCTCCTTTCTTCTGTCCACCCCGTGTTCTGTTTTTGCTCTTCGTGGGCTCTTAAAGTCCGTAATTAACTGTGTGAATTTGGTTCGGTTCATTAAATTTCTCGATTTATTCCGGTTTTTTTAATATCCTTCTGACTTCCTTAAACCACTTATCCGACACCTTAGATCTACTGTTCAGTTTCTTAAAAAATAGTTTTGTCAACCGGTCATCCATTCTATACAGGTGTCCATAAAATGTTAGTCTTCTTTTTCTAATTGTTTCTATTAATCGTTCATTTTCCTTATACAGTTCTTCCCAACCTCGTAACCTATGTTGTCCGTCTAATATATTCGGATCAATTATCTTGCGGAGGTTCTTTCTCTCAAAATCTTTTGCTTCTCTTAAACCAGCCTTCCCGTTCATTCTAAGGCACTCACTCGCGTACAAACACACAGTTTTTATCTCAGTATTATAATGTGTCTTTCACCATTATGATGTAAAAACCTTTTTTTGATCATTTAAAGCCACATCAACTGTTTTGGTTATTAGCAACTACTAAGGTTTACAGTATGAAACCGAAACGTTTCAACCTACAATAATCTCGAGATTTTACCTTGGAATCGAATCTTGGACCAAATTAACACCTATGGCTGTAAAACGTGAACGTTTTCAGAAAGTGGTTGCAACATGTTAAGAACGTTTGAAAGAAAGATTTTACTGAGAAGTTTTTGACAGGTAAAATTAGGAGATGACTGGAGAGTACATAAAAATGAAAAAAAACATTCTCATTAAAGGAAGGTATAGTTAGTTTTATAAAGACCCAAAGATTTATACGGTTGTGGTACATTGAAAGAATGGAGCAAACGAATATGATTAAAATTAAATGGAAGGAAAGAATGTGCAAGAACAGAAGTTGTCCTAGGAAGAGGTGGATTTGTGTCATAAATAATTTGATTTAGATGGATGCAAGAGCTATTTAGCCAACATAAAATTATGTAATAAAAACTTAATACTGTAGTAAGAAGAACACAAAAATTAAAATATATTTGTCTCATGTGTCCACCTGTGGTTGTAAAGGTGAACTTTGTTGAAAACAGATTGCAAAATGTTTGGAAGATTAGAAAGAAATATTTTTAGTAGGATATTTGGATTGGTAAGAGAACGAAATGACATGGGAGTACCTAGAAATCAGAAACTGATCACTTTTTTTGAAGGTAGAGCCTCAATCCGTTTCATAAAGGCCTAAAGATTGAGATGTTTGGAACACACTAAGAGTCAACAAGGATGTTGAAGGTGATATAAAAGGAAAGACTAAACAAAAGAAGAAAGAATGGCTATCCTATGATGAGATGTATGGTTGATGTCACAAACAATTTGGTTTCAATGGATGTGAGAGAATGGGACAAGACTGCGGAAGAAGCTAAATCCCACCAATGGGTGTAAAACTGAGATTTGTTTTAATCCCTAATGTGTGTACGTTGCAATCTGTTCAATTTAAGAACAATAAGCAACTCCTACAAATACTACTGATTACAAACATTGATTTACAGATTAGGAAAAATTTCTTAAAACATTATGTTTGGAGTGTAGCGTTTTACGGGAGTGAAACGTGGGTGATAGGGGCCGTAGAAAAGAAGAAGATAGAAGCTTTTGAAATGTGCTGTTATAGGAAAATGTTAAAGATTAGGTGGGTGGACAAAATAAGTAATTTAGAGGTTCTTAGGTGAGTGGATGAAAATATAAGTATATGGAAGCATTTTACCAGAAGAAGACATCCAGGTATTGGGCTATCAATAATAGAGGGTAATATTGAAGAGTAAATTGTAGGGGGAGGTAAAGATTAGAATATATAAAGCAAATTACAAAAGATGTAGGGTGTTACAGGTATGTAGATATGAAACGACTTGAACAAGATATAACAGCTTGGAGAACTGCATCAAACCAGTCGAGAGACTGTTGACAAAAAAAGCAATTCCATGACTCAATGAGATAAGGGTGACGTGTATGACTTGTAAATGAGTTTTAGTCTTGTACAGACCCTCAACCATCAAAGTACACAGATAACCACTGTCTAAAATATTTTCAATCCAGGTATTAGGTTTGTAATGCTCCATAGTACCCCGGCCTTTATAGACTCAAAATACTATAGTATTCAAATCCGTATACAAGTAACAACCTTTACAAGGATTTGAATAGGAACCTTCGTCTCCAAAAATCAGCTGTAAAACACTGAAAAAAAACTGACTCGCGGCGACGACTTTACCTCTAGACCAAACTGTTGGGTCTACGAGATGAAGACAAAAACATTTTAAAAAAATTTTTTCAATTTTTTTTCAGATAAACCGGGTTGATCTAGCGATAAAGAGGTCGGCGCAAGTCAAATTTTCATTTATCAGCTGATTTTTGAAGATGAAGGTTACATGGTTCAAATCCTAGTAAAGATATTTACTTTTATACCGATTTGAATAAAAGATAGGGGTTACCGGAACTTTGATAGTTGAGTTTTATTAATAATCCTCTCTCAGGAATAGTCAGCCTGAGGCTGTACACGTCATACTAGGTGTGGAACGGTAGAAGTCACATGGTGGAAGATCTGGTGAATAAGGTGGATGTTCTAACATTGAGATGCTGTTCTTGGCTAGGAACCTCTTGACAGATAACGCGGACTGAGCTGGCGCATTGTCTTGGCGGAGAACCCATGATTTGTCCTTCCACATTTCGGGGCGTTTTTCCTTACTCTTTGACGTAGTTTAGAAAGGACCAAGAGGCAGTAATATTGATTAATTGTTTGACCTTCAGGAACCCAGTGAAGGTACACAATCCCATGGATATTAAAAAAAAAAACAATCATCATTGCTTTAAATTTTGGCTTGCTCATTCGAGGTTTTTGGCTCTCGGTGAAGTTCGGCTCTTCCAGTGCATGAATTGGCGCTTCGTTTCCGGATCATAAGTAAAAAACCACGTTCCATCTAATGTTATTATCTTCTACCTGTTCCCTAAGGTGAAATCTGCATTAAAAGGGACAAAATTTGAGTTTGTGGAAGGTGTAAAAGAGAAAGCGGCACGTGTTCTGAATGAGCTGACAGAAGATGACTTCCAGTACTGTTTTCAACAATGGAAAATTCGTATGGAGCGTTGTAGGGATAGAGAAGGAGTGTATATTGAAGGTGACAATAAGTGATTATGTATAAAATAAAATTTTTTACAACGGCAGTCTCGTTATTTAATAGCCACACCTCGTATGACGTGTACAGGCTCAGGCCGACTATTCCTGAGAGAGGTTATTAATAAAACCGAACTATCAAAGTTTTCACTTTTTTGCGATTCTCTCAAAAATTGGTTCTATGATTTTTTAAAAATCGCTTGGTTTACTAAATTTTTGATGCTGTACAAGATAGGGTAGGCGCCATGTTTGCTGAAATTATTGGTGAGACTGTTTTCACGTAAAAACCTTGTTTTTTAAAGATTACGGCTTGAGTATGCATTTCATCTAATGTTATTATCTTCTACCTGTTCCCTAAGGTGAAATCTATATTAAAAGGGAAAAGATTTGAGTCTGTGGAAGGTGTAAAAGAGAAAGCGGCACGTGTCCTGAAGGAGCTGACAGAAGATGACTTCCAGTACTGTTTTCAACAATGGAAAATTCGCATGGAGCGTTGTAGGGATAGAGAAGGAGTGTATATTGAAGGTGACAATAAGTTATTATATATAAAATAATTTTTTTTACAACGGCAGTCTCGTTATTTAATAGCCACACTTCGTACACATGATCCTCATCTTAGTGGGTTATGGGGTTGGTTATTCATTGAACAGATTGTAACGTACACACATTCAAAATAATAAAAAAAGATAAACCGGAATTACTTTAGAATAAACGATAAGGTTTAAGTGTATTCATCAGCTTCTAAAACGGTTAAATTTATATTTTCTATTTATATATAAATATAAAAAATTAAATAAATTACTTACTATATTAAAGAAAATTATTTCATATAAATTTAAATTATGAATGAAACGTTTGCTTGTTTGTCGAACCACTTGTGAGTAGTAAGTCAATATAAAGTACTGTAATGGTAAGAAATAAGAAATGCGTTTATTCATGGAAACGGTTTTAATTTAAGTAGTAAATCAACGGTTCCTAAACTGTCAAGCATGACGCTTTACCAACGGTTATGTGAAGTCATGAGAAGCTACGAGAGAGATCGTTATTCCTTGATAATCATCTGTATAAAATATACAGTTTATGTTTACGATATTTGCAAATGCATTTACAAGATTAAAGTAAATATTTTCATAAAAGCGTTATGTTCTATTTACTCTTTTCTTCTATTCGTTATAAGATCTCTTCCCTCACGTTAACTCCTTCCTCGACGTCATCATCGACAACGGATTCTCTCTTCTTTATATCATTTCTACTCATTTTTAAAAATTTCAATTACTTCTTTGTCACTGTTTCCTTGCTTTAATCAAGAAATAGCTGTATATCTTTTAGAAATTAAAAGAATACGAGGTGCGGCTATTAAATAACGAGATAGACGTTGTAAAAATTATTTTATTTTGCTATACTTTTAATGCAGATTTCACCTTAGGGAACAGGTAGAAGCACATGATGCAAAATCTCGTGAATAAGGTGGATGTTCTAACACTGAGGTTCTGTATTTCGCTTGGAACCTTTTGACAGATAACGTGGAATGAGCTGGCGCATTGTCTTGGTGGAGAACCCATGATTTGTCCTTCCACATTTCGGGGCGTTTTTTCCTTACTCTTTGACGTAGTTTAGAAAGAACCTCAAGGTAGTAATATTAATTACTTGTTAGCCCTTCAGGAACCCAGTGTAGGTACACAATCCCATAGATATAAAAAAAAACAATCATCATTGCTTTAAATTTTGACTTGCTCATTCGAGCTTTTTTGGCTGTCGGTGAAGTTCGGCTCTTCCAGTGCATGGGTTTGGCGCTTCGTTTCCGGATCATAAGTAAAAAACCACGTTTCATCACATGTTATTATCTTCGACCTGTTCCCTTAGGTGCAATCTGCATTAAAAGGGAAAAGATTTGAGTCTGTGGAAGCTGTAAAAGAGAAAGCGGCACGTGTCCTGAATGAGCTGACAGAAGATGACTTCCAGCACTGTTTCCAACAATGGAAAATTTGAATGGAGCGTTGTAGGGACAGAGAAGGAGTGTATATTGAAGGTGACAATAAGTGATTATGTATAAAATTAAAATAATTTTTACGTCAGTCTCGTTATTTAATAGCCACACCTCGTATTCATAAAATATAATAATGTTGTTTCATCTGAACTCAAACGGCTTTATAATCTACCAAATCGACGTTCCCGTATTCCGCTCCGATAAAAACTAAATCGTTACACATATTTAATGAGAATTGTTTTGGTATAAAATCTACAATATGAGTTTAGATTGATTATGTCATCAGCTGAAAGGCTGGGTTGAATCACTAGAGACTTAACTAAGTAAAACGATGAGTGAAGTGGTTTACTATTGCCTTCCTTACTGAGTGCAAAAGTATGCTTATCAGCATAACAGTCCCTCTGTAAAGCACCTACTTTCCACCCTGCAGATGGCACTTTCACTTCATTCACCACAGGCTCTGGCTGTATAATAATGAAATTTCATTACTCTCACAGGAGATAACTGTGAGTATAGGTGTCTTTTACACCTACACCTCTTCTGTTCTTAAATCCTTCAGTGGTATAATTGGCTGACCATGTTTTAAGAAAGAGATCTACTTTTTGTAGCCCTGGATAATAATCTAACACTCCACCTATGTTATGTTTTTACTTTCTCTTGCCTATATGAATATATAGGAAGGAAAGTATTGTTTTCATGTCGATTTTTCGAAATCGAGTTTTCACCGGATCTATACGTTTTCAGACCCCCTGAACCCAAAAAAACATGTTTTTAGCGATTGGTCTGTGTGTGTGTCTGTGTGTGTGTGTGTGTCTGTGTGTGTGTGTGTGTCTGTGTGTGAACAGAATATCTCAAGAACGGAACGTCGTACGAACTTGAAACTTAAAACTTAAGTTACATACCACTACCGGACGCGACACGAACATTTTCATCAAAATCGGTCAACCGGAAGTAGTAGTTTATTCGTATAATTTTTCAGTTTTTTGCGATTTTCTCAAAAACTGGTCCTACGATTTTTTTTAAAATCGCCTATTTTACTCAATTTTTTATTCTCTACAAGATAGGGTAGGCGCCATGTTTGCTGAAATTCTCGGTGAGGCTGTTATCACGTAAAAACGTTGTTTTTTTAAGATTACGGCTTTAATATAAATTTTAGCGCAAAAACTTATATAATAAAAGTTGTAGAGAATTTAAAAACCTACAACTTCTGTTTCAAACATTTTTTTGTATAACGCTTAGTTTAGCGGTAATTTGCGATTTTCTGTTTTTTTTCTCACGAAAACGTGAGAAAAATCGATTTTTTCGATCATTTCGGCCTTAGTATGCATTTTACGACAAAAGTGTATATAATTAAATTTATAGAAAATTAAAAGATCTACAACTTTTATTTATAGCATTTTTCTCTACAGAGCCTAGTTTAGAGAGAAAGAGTGATTTTCCGTATTTCTAAGCCAAACTGAGGTTGATTTTCATTTTGCGTCTTTCACTCATGATTAAAATTAGGTTATGTTTGTTGAGGTTAGTTTTTTGTTTATTTCTTATGTTTTATTACTAATGTTAGGTTTATTGTTAATTATTTGCACTGGCAAGAGAAAGTTGTGTGAGTGTTTCACACCAGATTTTTTTAGTTTTACGTCTGGCTGTTTTGCAATTGCTGCTAATGCAGACGGTGAGAAGGATGATACATAAAGATGTGTGATGAAAGAAATGCCAGACCTGATCGAGAATCGAACCCGGGACCTTGGCGAAGAAGCCAATTGCAGTAACCACTACACCAACGGGCCGCAAAAGTATTTACCACGTTATTGTAGTAACCACGTTATTTGTAATTCGTCCCTATCTGTTGTACGCAAAAAATTAGGTTATGTTTTTCATTTTATATTGTTTACTACAGGTTTAGTATACGTTTCATTATTTATATTGGCAAGAGAAAGTCTTGTGAGTGTTTCACACCAATTTTTTACTTTCTCTAGCCTATATGAATATATAGGAAAGAAAGTATTGTTTTTATGTCGATTTTTCGAAATCGAGTTTTCACCGGATCTACGCGTTTTCAGACCCCCTGAACCCAAAAAAAAACATGTTTTTAGCGATTGATCTGTGTGTGTGAACAGAATATCTCAAGAACGGAACATCGTATAAACTTGAAACTTAGAACTTAAGCTACATACCACTACCGGACCCGACACGAACATTTTCATCAAAATCGGTCAACCGGAAGTAGTTTATTCGTGTAATTTTTCACTTTTTTGTGATTTTCTCAAAAACTGGTCCTACAATTTTTTTTTTTAAATCGCCTGGTTTATTCAATTTTTTATTCCATACAAGATAGGGTAGGCGCCATGTTTGCTGAAATTCTTGGTGAGGCTGTTTTCACGTAAAGAAATGGTTTTTTTAAGATTACGGCTTTAATATATATTTTAGCGCAAAAATTTATATAATAAAAGTTGTAGAGAATTGAAAAACCTACAACTTTATTTGAAACATTTTTTTGTTTAAACGCTACGTTTAGCGGTAGTTACCGATTTTCTGTTTTTTCTCACGAAAACGTGTGAAAAATCAATTTTTTTTAAGATTTCGGCCTTAGTATGCATTTTATGACAAAAGTGTATATAATCAAATTTATAGAAAATTAAAAGATCTACAACTTTTGTTGAAAGAATTTTTCTCTACAGAGCCTAGTTTAGTGTGAAAGAGTGATTTTCTGTATATTTAAGCAAAACTGAGGTTGATTTTCCTTTTGTGTCTTTCACTCATGATTAAAATAAGGTTATTTTTTTCGAGGTTAGTTTTTTGTTTATTTCTAATGTTTTATTACTAATGTTAGGTTATATTGTTTAAATTATTTCCATTGGCAAGAGAAAGTCTTGCGAGTGTTCACACCAATTTTTTTTTTTATATAAAGAATCAAATTCGATAATATTTTCATATATATGTTATTAACATGCGGAGATTGCCAAAGTGAATTTATTAGAAAATTACAGGCGTAGAATATTTTAAAAATGACGTATTATGCGGAGTATTGTACGGAGCTGAAGTAGTCCTGCGGCCGAAGCAAAACTACAACCGCATTATTAAACAGTTGTTGCTATTGTCTCTTCTTCATTTAGTGCAGGTGCTTCTGCTGCCGCCACTGCTTTGTTATTATTTTATACAAGTGCCAAAAATTTAGGTTTTGGCTCGTGGCTCCTGTAATTGCAGACGCTGTTTCCTAAATCTATAGGATAGATATTACTACTAACTCCAGTCGGACGTTGATAGACATATGAATAGATAATTTATTACCATTATCCCCTTTCGTATATCATTATCATCGTTTTATTTATATATTCAATTAGAAACGAACAATAGATTTCTCAAATTAAAAGACATTTCACAATCGCCTTAAGTAGTTTAGTATACTGGTCTCTAAGTTTTTGTTCCTTTTAATCTTTTATTTTATAAAATAAAACTCCAAAAGAGACCACTCACTATTTAGAACAACTTTTGCTTGAACAATACACTACTGTACAATAATTATACAACGAAAATGTTTTGTAAATTTTATAGCGGTACATCCAATTAAATTTCAGTCTAAACAAATGATCGAAAATTCAACTGTATAATTTCATCTCATTGTAATAATAATAATACTTCCCATTAAAAAAAATAGAAAGACATGGTAAATGTTAAGAGTAAAATAAAAAATAAGGGAAAGAGGGGAACGTTTATGTCGTTACAGAGAGGTATACTCAAAATTCTTGTAAGAAAAGAAAAAAGTTTACTTACCATTAATTACAAAAAGAAAATTCGTTTATTTTTTTAAATTTTTACAATCATTTTGTCGTAGCTCAAAATAAATCAGAAAGATCCAGAGTTTTCAGTAAAACTACATTACTTATTCTAGAGATGTAAAAAAATGATTTTGAAACATTAATATTGAAGACGTTCAATAAATTTATATTTTGGAAAATTTTTTTTTCTTCCTAGGAAATGTATATAATGAGTTACTCAGAGACTTTACTTTTTACTTTCTCTAGTCTACATGGATATTATAGGGAAGGATTCATGTAAATTCATGTTTTCATGTAAATTTTTCGAAATTGAATTTTAAAGTTAACAAAAAATTTAAGTTATTATAGAAGTTGACTAGATGGTGGAAATCATTTCCACGTCTTTCATCATACTCCTGTAAAATTCTACATTTGGTATTTGAGCAGCCCATGGGACTCTACATTTGTATGTACAGCAAAACCTCAAATGCTTCCAGTTTCCTTGTGATGGCTTCATCAAAGATCCAGGACTGTACAAAGAACAGGATAAGATATTACAAGATAACTTCTTAGGTGCTTCATTTCTGTTGCAAGAGTAAGTAAGGTTGATACATTTTAAAGATTGGGTAAAATTAGGCAATTTAAAAAAAATAAAATTTTGATCATGACTCAAAAAATTGAGAATGATAAAAACTGAAATTTTCAAAAGTTTAAAGTCTCATTAGATTGCTAGAGCAAATAAAAAATTTAAGTTATTAAAGAAGTTGATTACTTCATGAAAATTAATAAGAACAAAACGAAAGTGTTGTGTAGCAGCAAGAGTGGTTTAAAAGAGAAGGGAAATTCAAAAACAGGCAATGAAAACATACAGGAAGTCGGGGAATTCGGCTACTTAGGAAGTAAAATAACACAGGATTGTAGAAGCACATGTGATAAGTAGGATTGCTGAAGCTAGAAAAGCCTATAAAATTAAAAACACCTTACTGACTACTAATATTGACTTACAGATTAGGAAAAATTTCTTAAAATACTGTGTTTGGAGTGTAGAATTATACAGGAGAGAAACGTGGCTGTAGAAAAGAAAAGGAAAGAAGCTTTTAAAATGTGGTGTTATAAGAAAATGTTAAATATTGTGGTTGGTGGACAAAATAAGTAATTTAGAGGTTTTTAGACGAGTGGATGAAAAAATAAGTATAATGGAAACATCTTACCAGAAGGGATAGGCTAGTGGGGCATATCTTAAAATATCTAGGTATTGATCTATCAGTAATGGAGGGTAATACTGAAGGAGTGAATTGCAAGGGAGGCAAAGATTAGAATATGTAAAGCTATTACAAAAAATGTAGGGTGTTACAGGTATGTAAATATGAAACGACTTGCGCAACATAGAACTGCATCAAACCAGTTGAGAGACTGATGACAGAAAATATTCAAGTTAACATGTTCACCTCAATCGTCCCTTAAATAGAAATACTGTCTAGGCAACACCACGTGTCTCAGCAAAATCACAACACCACATTATTTTGAAATGAATCAGGAAATCTCGGTTTCTTGAATTTGTGAGGATATCTCGTATGTCTGAATGTGTAGTTACACGGGCCAAAAATTACTGAAAACAAAATGTCACTGAATAAAGATAACAATGATTAATAATATTGAATCTTGATGTAATTTAATACAACTACGTAAATAAAGATATTTATCAAAATAAAAGAAGGATAATTAAAACTCACTAATTATAAATTAAACCGATGATATAATTTAGGAATTCGTAATAAGACAAGATCTAGTGTTTTCCTAAGGATATTAAAGAGTAATCACGTTTCTCATACAAACAAGTGTTAACGTTGCTTTTTACAATTAGCTTCAAGCTCTGACAAAAATACGCATGCACAAGAAAAGTTACAAACAAGAGCCGTAGATCAAGATATAAAGAAGCAACCGAAGGCTTAAATTACTCAGTTAAACCGTACTCGTATAATCCTTTATTGCTTTCGGCAAAATAGACAAAATATGAGTGTATCCGATAACACCCAGTAACAAGTAACGTCTGTATTGTGCCTTCTTAAACTTTCTACTTAAGTAAGTTGTACGTGGATCGGTATATCATACACTTGCCTACTTCTTTTACAATTTCTTTATTACGTGTAATACGATAGACTAGGCAAAGAAATATGCAGAATATAGCCGAGAGAACTGCTAATTTTTCACCTTCAGAACCGAAAGTTTGACAAATGAATGAAAATAATGATCTGCGAGTATTTTGTGGGGGTTAACTGGTAAATTTGGACCGTTCAGAACATGGATTGGTTAGTAGTGTTTTTATTTTATTTTAATTTAAATCGTTAGAATGCCTAATGGATTGTTTCACTTACGTTAAAGTATGTTGAGATCTTCAGAAGTCTCCAGAAAGCTGAGTAGGTAATGTCAAGATTAAATTAATAAGCTTAATTTACTGCAGAATTGATTTAGAATGAAGTGAAGGTTATTTACAGGGTGGAAAGTAGACGCTTTGCAGAGGTCTTGGCATGCTGAAAAGCACTTTTCCACTCAGTTAGGAAGGCAGTAGTAAACCACCTCATTCCTCGTTTTACTTAGTAAAGCTTCTAGAGGTCAAATCAGCCTTCCGGCTGATCACCTAACAACAACAGTTGAAAAATTTGTGATTTGATGGCACCGCTCATTCGGTGTTGTATAGTGTCAGTAGGAAGTGGATACTAAATTTTGGCTCGGATCTCAATATTTGAGATATTGAATTAGTTATTTGATAGTATTTGGTGAATTTTACTACATTTTCGTGTTCTGACATCTCGTCTATTTCTCAAATTTGTTTCATTCTACATGCACAATTCTCCGAAATGGTTTCAACAATGTTCCTTTCAAATTGTCACAAAGTGTTCCTTGATCTTTGTTTGCGTTCTTTTTCTCAACACGAATATGAAAATACTCATGAAAAACATGAAAACCCCTTCATGAAAAACATGAATATGAATGTGAAATTCCCTAAACGAACATGAAAAGGAAATATTATTTTCACGTATATTTTTTGTTATATTTTTTGAATACCGTACGAAGTTGAAACTTGGAATTAAAATTAGGTAGGTACTACAAGAAAACCCAACACAAACATTTTCATCAAAATCGATTAACCCGAAATAATATTCGAGTAATTTTTAACTATTTTCCAATTTTCTCAAAAACAGCTCCTACGAGTTTTTTAATCTCCTCATTTACTATATTTCTTAATTTATGCTCTCCATTCTACAAGATAAGGTAAGTGTCATGTATACAGAAATTCTTGGGGGCCTGTGTTCTCACGGTAAAAAATTGTTCTTTAAAGATTGCAACCCTTAATATGAATTTAGGGCAAAAGAGTGTACAGGCCTAATTAAAGTTGTACAAAATTAAAATACCTGAATGAAAAATTAAAGAAAATTATTTTTTGTAATTTACTCATGGAAATAAGTAAAAAATGGGATTTTTATATAGATTACGGCCTTAGTATGCATTTTACGACTTACGTGTATATAATAGAAGTCATAGAAAATTAAAATAACCTGCAACTTTTATTTTAAGCTTTTTTTATACAGAGCCTAGTTTAGCGTCAATTGGTGATTCGTATTTTTAAGTTCAACAGAGGTTGATTTTCATTATGCGTTATTCACTCGTGAAATTAGGTTATGTTTTTCATTTTTTATTATTTACAAATGATTAAACACATCACAATGATCTAAAAATTACCCTACGATAACGATGTTTTCTTTAACTTATAAAGCGTTTGAAATAAATAAACTTCCCGAGAACAAAAATCGAAATTATAAGGGACTCACAAAACTTACGTCTTTACTTTAGACCTACCAGGGATTTTGCGTAAGCTATAATTATTTATCCATACTTTGTTGGAATTTCACTGTCGAGTATTGTTCTAAAAATAATATTTCATGTCATTTTTATTTACATTGGCAAGAAAAAGTCGTGTGAATTTTTCATCATAGGTTTTTTAAATAGGGTTTTGGCGTAAGCTACAATTATTTATTCATATCATGTTCGAGTTTTACTATCGAGTATAATTCTAAACACTGGCAAGATAAAGTCGTGTAAATGTTTCACACTAGGTTTTTTTTAGCAGATATTAAAGTTTCATCTTCTATGGTGACAACGAATGTTAAAACAATGTTTCTTTTTTTTTAAATTCGTGTACCAGTGCCCTTCAAACGTTTGTTTAGGATCCAAACTTATTACTGGATATTTTGTAGATAGATATTGACAGTATTACCACAGTGATTACTGTCAACTATTAAGCCGAATGCAATTTGTAATTGTAGTGTTATTTTGTACTATAATTCACATCACGAATAGTACAGCAAATTGTTAAATAATAATCTTCACCGGTTAGTTGGCTATTTAAAAGTGCAGTGATGTTGTTGTAAGACTGCCTCAGCATACACAACATTCCTGGATAGCGATGATTACTCGAATGGACCGCGCTCTTAAAAGAGTACGTGAGATGTGAGCCAAAGCCTAATCACGACAATCATATCAGTCAGCCCAGAGCCCCCCGAACCGGTATTACACCCGCAAAACTTTTCACACGTTTTTACTCAGCAAGCTATTATTTTAAAACCGTTTATAATATTTTTCCACTTTTACAGTTTAATCTTTCATCTGAGTTCGGTTCAATTTGATAATACAGATAATTTTTACTGTTGGCAACTTACATCAGATCTCCCTATCGTAGGAGAAATTTACTAAAAGAAATTACCTCTTATTTATAACTTTATTACTGACTAACCGAGTCAGTAAGTACTACAAGGCTAATAATGTAAAACTGTAAACAAGAATTTTCAACTAGTTAACCTGTGCTTCTTCTCGTGATCAATTTATTCCGTTCTGTTCTTCTTGTGGCGTGCTGTTCATAATCAGGAAATATGTACTTTGTTACTTTAATGATATCTTATCCACATAATCAGAAGCTTAATTTTATTGAACCGTTTGACATTCTTACAATTTTTGTTCAATATCTTACAAATATATATAATCGGTTTCAATACAATTTACTTACTTATATTTTAAATTATTCACGCATATTATTAAGCAGGTGTTTTTAATAGATTTATATTTTATCAGTTTTATGAATTTCACAAATCTAAAAAACTTTCATTTCTTGTCTAATTTTGATTTGTAATACTTTTTACAAAATAAAAGATTCTAATGTAACAAATAATAGGAAATATTTCGCCTTGGATCAGTGGTTCCCAACTACCAGAGGTCTGCGGACCACTCAGCCTGAAAGTAAACTACCACGGACCACCCATTACATTATTGCATATATCTTATCAGTTGTAACCAAATTAAAAGGTGATTAAATAAAACAAATTTTCAGAAACAAACTATTATTATTAATTAAGAAACTATTATTACAAACATATAATTGTTATTTTCAGAAAGTAGGGTACATTGAACATCACAAAAAGTAAAAATATTTTAATTGTAAATTGTCTTTTAATAAAACAAGGAATACAGAATTTACTTAGTCGAAAATAACAATGAAAATTAAAAAATGAATTAAAAATGAAATGAAAATTTCAATGCGACTTTTGTGCACGAATCTTTCTGACTAGCTGAGGAATTCTAGGTTTTAGGCTCTTGCTAAGAGCTACTCTCAAATCACTGCTTACACTTAGCCGATTTCGTTGTTTGTTTTTAATTAACAATAAATTAGAGAACCCCTGCTCACACAAATATATGGTTGAAAACATCATAAGATACCGCAAAGCTACTTGCCGAATTTTGGGGAAGCCCAGGGCTTTCTTACACCACAACTCTTTTACCTTTACTTAATCTGAATCTTGAATGTATTTACTTAATCTTGTTCAATGAAAATCGTAATTTTGATTTAATCATGGAAAAATATTCTTTTTTATAAGTAGTCACCGGGCTTTCACGGACCACCCCGAAGGCTCTCACGGACCACTTTTGGTCCGCGGACCACCGGTTGGGAAACACTGGATGAAGCCTCAATTAACGATTTTTCCGGAGTTGAAATTTTTATAAATTCGTTTATTAAACAAATTTCAATTATTAAAACTTTTAAAGCTTGTGGTACTATTATATTGATGTATTTTCTACCTGCATAAGTAGGTTTTTATTCAAACAATTTAGTGTAGTGATTAGTAACATAGTAATCAATTCTTTTTTTGTGTTGATTGTAAACATTTAAATTCTGTAGAAAAAGGTATTTTGCTTTATGTATATCATCAGTTCAAAGAAGTAAAAAGAAGGAACACTAAGTATCTGAAGCTCCTTAAATTGTCTGCATGAAGTTAAGTGGTTAACTGCCACTTTACATCTAATAGAAGAATGGGACGTAAGATTATTTCGTGTATGATATACGAGGTGCGGCTAATAAAAACAAGACTGATGTTGTAAAAAATTTAATTTTAATTTTATACGTAATCACTTATTGTCACCTTCAATATACACTCCTTCTTTATCCCTACAACGCTCCATGCGAATTTTCCATGGTTGGAAACAGTGCTGGTAGTCATATTCTGTCAGCTCCTTCAGGACACGCACAGTTTTCACTTTTAAAGTTACACAGACTCAATCTTGTCCCTTTTAATGCAGATTTCACCTTAGGGAACAGGTAGAAGTCACATGGTGCAAGATCCGGTGAATAAGGTGGATGTTCTAACACTGAGAGGCTGTACTTGGCTAGGAACCTCTTGACAGATAACGCGGAATGAGCTGGCGCATTGTCTAGGTGGAGAACCTATGATTTGTCCTTCCACATTTCAGGGCTTTTTTCTCCTTACTCTTTGACGTAGTTTAAAAAATACCTCAAGGTAGTATTATTGATAAATTGTTTGACCTTCAGGAACCCAGTGAAGGTACACAATCCCATGGATATCAACAAAAAAACCATCATTGCTTTAAATTTTTACTTGCTCATTCGAGCTTCTTCGGGTCTCGGTGAAGTTCGGCTCTTCCAGTGCATGGATTGGCACTTCATTTCCGGATCATAAGTAAAAAAACCACGTTTCATCACATGTTATTATCGTTTCCAAAAAATTTTGATCATTTTCAATCGCGTACAAAGTGTCAGTACAAACACTTTTGCGAGCTTCATTTCAAACATTTTTGAGCGGGACGCTCAAGTCCTGAAGTAGCTGACAGAAGATGACTTCCAGCACTGTTTCCAACAATGGAAAATTCGCATAGAGCGTTGTAGGAAAAGATAAGGAGTGTATATTGAAGGTGACAATAAGTGATTATGTATAAAATTAAAATTAAATTTTTTACGTCAGTCTCGTTATTTAATAGCCACATCTCGTATGAAATAGAATTATACCGTGGTAAGCTGTTATTAGCAATTTTTATCATTTAATATGGCAATTTATTTTAATGCAAATTTTCTAGATGTTCGTTTACCAAAGATTTGATTGGTATAATAATCCCACGATTAACATCTATCTAGAGACACACCAAGAAACAAACTTCACTGCTTGTACATGTTCTTGGATATTATTTCATTCACTATAATATATCCATTTCTTTATTTCTCCTTCCATTACGTTTGTCATTTTTTAATCAAAACCGGTCAACTGAAAGTAGTGTTTATTCGTTTTTCCCTTTTTGTGATTTGCTAAAAAAAACTATTTTTGTTAGCGATTGTGTTTGAAATCGCCTCATTTACTAAATTTTTAATGTTTTACATGATAAGTTAAGTACCATGTCTGCTGAAATTCGTGAAGGCTCTGTGCTCTCATAATAATAATAGTTTTTTTAATTTTACAATTTTTTGTATGCATTTTACGACACTGTATATAGGCTAACTAAAGTTAAAGACAGTTAAAAACCTACAACTTTTATTTAAAGCATTTTTCTACAGACTGTAGTTTAGCGTCACTTAGTGATTTTCCGTATTTTTACGTTCTATAGAGTTTGATTTTCATTTTGTGCAATTCATTCATATTTAAAACTAGGTTATGTTTTCAATTTACATTGTTTACTACTGATTAAACATAGGTTATATTTTTTATAGTTTATATTTGCAAGAGAAAATCATGTGAGTGTTTTACAAAAGATTTTTATACTTTCATAATTTATTTTATGCCCATAACAGACAGGTGGAGTGCCAAATTATTTACATTCAATCTGTTCGTTGCAGGGCTAAAATAAATAGTTCTGTTTCTTATCACATGGCCAGCCAATTAAATGACTGAATCGTTTAAAAACAGAAAAGGTAGAGGTGTAAAAGACACTCATCAGAGATATCTCCTCTGAAAGTAATGAATTTCATTATACAGCCAGACCCTGTGGTGAATGAAGTGAAGGTGTCATTTGCAGAGTGGAAAATGTACTTTACAGAGGGCTCGGCATGCTAATAAGCGTACTTTTCCACTCAGTAAGGAAGGCAATGGTAAACCACCTCGCTCCTCGTTTTACTTAGTAAACACTCTACAGGTTCAAACCAGCCTTTCGGCTGATGACCTAAACAACACAATTTATTTTGAATTATTAACGGGATTCAAATACCAATGTAAAGCACCACCCGAACTTAAAATCCCGTAGGTCAAGAGTGACTGCGCCTTAAAGAAGTAAATAAAATGTTTTTGAGATGCCTATTTTAAAGATTTTATTAACAAAAATATAAAATTTATTACCGGTGAAAAGAAATTGAAAGTTATTATCAATCGACGTTTGTGTTTTATTAACTGGACTAATATGGTAGACGTGTTATTTGAATTATAATAGTTTACAACAAAAACAAATTGACGATAATTTTACTCTTTTATAATATGATAATGTTAGTATTTGCATCCCTTGCGTGTAAAATTAAAACTATAAAAAAAAGAAGTAACGTGTATTTTACAGACTACCAGACTAAGATAATAATCTTTCTTCCCAGGGTCCGTTACGTGAACAGATGTTGATGAGCTGGTTGGTTTTGGTTAACTCCGGAAGTGCCTTATGGTGGTTGGATAGGGTTAACTAAACAAGGTTAACAAGGCGATCAAGAGGGAACCTTGATTCGTTCTGAGTTGTCGATATACCGATAGATTAATATCAGTTTTGATCATAACCCAAGTATCAATGAAATTCCCATGTTTTTACATTAAAAAAAATCAATTGGTTTTATGTTGTGTTGTAAAATATCTTGTTCATAAACTATTATGTAATCAAATACCACTCGTATCTTTTATGTTGTTTGATCTTTAACATATTAAGGATTCACAATCATAAGTTTAATAATTTCAACAAAATACTCGCTAAATATTTGTTTGTTAAATTGCTTAAGCACTTAAATAAAATTTACAATGTTGCATAAATGTTAGTTCAGAATTTTATAAATGATGTTTAATTCTGTAAACTTAAACTTCTATATTCTCTACTTCACAAGCGATCAAAATTACCAATGGCACAAAAATTACGCATATATTATTCTCTTTTGAAACCTATGTGGACCTACGGGTCTCAAATTTACGATTCAACCAAACCCTCTAACTTGCTACGAATTCAAGCATTCCAGTCAAAAATATTACGCCTTATAGCAAATGCACCTCTTTACGTTAGCAACAAAACCTTACATACAGATTTGAAAACACCACTTGTATAAAATTCCATTGAATACCTATACAAACGCTTTCATGACAAGTCACACGAACACGAGAACCCCCTGGTGCGTTCACTTTCCACCGTCCATTTACCTGATAATCCCCCTAGACGCCTTAAAAGACGCTGGAGTAGAGACCTGCTGATTTGATATACAAATTTCATTCTTGGGGGGCACCAATGGGGGGGGCCCTACTCCTCTCATGCCTATCATGTCATTTACATTATTATCATAATCATTGCATTTGCTTGTTGTAAAATTTTACAGTTGTAAATAAAGAATTAAAGAGAAAAAAAAATTCTGTAAAATTATAAAAAGACTGCTCCAGTGGTGAACTAGTTATTGTACTGGACTGTAAAGCAAAAGTCCCCTGTTCAATTCCGATTAAAACTGTTGATGGGAATACAAAAAAATTATATTATTTAAGAAAAACCACTAAATACTCAATAGGTGACTCTTTTTCTTGGCGTGGCTATCCGCTTCGGATGTTGGCAATCATCACGGCTAATCTAACCCTGTTGGTGGCTTTAATCAGGTGACACTGTAACGTGATGTAGGTAATAAAATAATTGAATAAACATTTTAAAACAAAATAAAAAATATTTAATTAAACAAAAAATAAATTTAACAATATTAAAATTTTATAACTTCAATTGATTCGATTTTAAATATTATTGATGACACATTTTTTTACACCCCTTTATAGGTCTTTTGTAAGTATACCTACCACTGGCAATAAGGTCGATTTTATTAACAATAAGCTATGCAGTTTAATCCTATTGGCATTTTATGGCTTTATAGATGCTCTCTGGTAAGTAGGCTACCCACATTTTGAAATTAGCGCGCAGCGACCATTTTCTTCGTGAGTTGGACGAATGTGGTAAGGATTCATACCAGCATACGCAACCGTGTTGTATTGTTGTTACTTTTGTACAGTGCTTAGGAAATTCGAGTTTTTTATGGGAAAGCAAGCATTCATACTAATATAAAGTTAAGATAAGTTATTCTACACATTTTTCTGTTATATAGTAGGCCTTTTTTTGGTTTAACGTCCCACTGTTCTGCAATTACTGCTAATGCAGACGGTGAAGGATGAAATGATTTTTTGTAACGTATGAAAATATGCCATGCCTGAATGGGATTCGAACCCAAGACAGCATGATGAGAGGCGAGCACGTTACCAACTACGCCAATGCGGCCCTACTACAAGAAGGCTCTACTAAAAGTTGTTTTAATAAGCATTCTTACCACTAAATATTATGTGATTCCCATTTAAATAAACGTTCCTTGGTAAGTGTACTTACCAATGCGTAGGCCTATTACAAAAAAAGAATTATCTTACTGTTCAGGCACTAGAAATACATTATTCAAGTCCCTGTGAAACAAAATTTAACATTTTACAACATGTATATTTTCTCCCGTAGTACTGTCCTACAAAGGGTTAATGAAATTACTAAGAAAATTTTGATTTTATGAATTCTTTGAAATGTTTCCTTGAAAATAAATAAAAACTGAATTTATAATTTGTATTCTGAGCTCAATATTATTAAAATTTAAATTAATGTAGTTACTTTAATATTCTTTGTAATCCGCCACTCGCCTAGGCTTACCCTTCCATCCAAGAAATAGGACCCAGAGTAATTGTTACATCTTCTTTTATAAGTTTTAATTTATCCTTAATTTCCTTACTTGTAAACATCTTTGTTATTCCATTATATTTATAAATTCAATATTATTTGCATACTGTTCTTATTTCCTTTTAATCTCTTTTTAATTATTTGTAAATATCTATTCGGAATTGATACTTCTTTAATTTCGAGATCCCAACTTGATTGTTATAGCCTCTGGTAAAAACTATTTGAATAAAGATTTTCTTTTAAACTTTTTTATTTATATAATTTAATTTATATATTATTTATATGATCTTCAATAGAAATAATATGAAATTATTTGCAAAAAATTTTAAATAGCTAATTTTTGATGTATTATTTTTTATAATTCATGAAACTTTTCAACAATGTAATTAATTAATTTAGTCTTCACATCAACGTTCCACTGGAATATAGATTGATATTCTACAACTCTCACCCGATTAAAAAAAGTCAATAGGTCCTTTATTATATCATGTATCCATCGTCAGTTGCAATATAAATACATTAATGCTTGTATAATTTTAAAAGTCATAAGTTGAAAACCACCTCGCTATCCGTCAGGCCGACTTTTTGCAGAATTTCAAATGGTGAATGTCGGGAACTTTTTTTAAGGGAAATACATAAGAGTAAATTGAACGTCCAAAATAGATCCCATAAGTATGACACAAGAAACAAACACCTACTTCTTCCAGATAAAGCGAGAAATGCGCTTTATGAGTGACACTTCTCTAGCATGTTTACTGGTAGATAGTCTCGAAGTGAATACACATATTAGCATAGAATCTGTAGTCTAATTTCTGAATGAATTAATGTTAACAGTTAATGGGAAAAAGTGTCAGTACTTACAGTTCAAAAACAAACACAATGTAAGGGAAACAGAGAAGTGGATGACTTTATACAAAATAATATCCTAGATAATGTACAAACAGTGAAGTTTCTAGGAGTGTCACTAGATAGGACTCTATCGCGGAATTATTATACTGATTAAATTTGTGGTAAAATATGATCTGGGGTATTTGCATTAAAACAAATTTCCAGATTAAATGATAAAAAAATGCTAATAGCAGCTTATCATGGTTTAATTTTATCTCATATTAGGTATGCTATATTAGTATGGGGTAATTCATCACAGTGTAACATGGAAAGAGTTTTTCAAATAAATATAGAAAAAACGATTAGACTGTGTATGATGGGAGTCAACCACCTTACCTCATGCAGATCACTATTTAAAGAGCTGCAATTGCTCACAGTTCCTTCTTTGTATATATTTTGAAGTGATAATGTACGTAAAGCAAAATACCTTTTTACAGAATTTAGATGTTCACAACCACTACACAAGAAACAGAATCGATTATTATGTTGCTAATCACAACACTAAATTGTTTGAACAAAAACCAACTTATGCAGGTAGAAGATACATCAATAAATTGCCACAAAGTTTAAAAAGTTATGACAATTTAAGCCATTTAAAAGAAAGCTAAAACAATATTTGGTTGATGGAACATTTTAAAGTGTGCACGAATTTCTTTCTAAATAGTTTTTGGTTGAAATGTATTTAACTTCTAATTAAACAAATATTGTGTACTATTTGATACGAAGGGGTTCATGACAAGCCTTGGGGTTCATGAGTTAAGCAGTAGCGGGAAAAAATTATTGGTAAGTGATGAATTTATCATTTTGTTTGAATTTTTAATTATTAATTTTGTGTGATATTTGATACAATGGGATTAATGACAAGCCTACTGAAGTAAGCAGTAACAGAAACAAATTTTTGGTGGTAAGTGATGAATTTATCATTGTGATAAACTTTTGTTTATCAGTTTTATCTTGACATGTTCTATATTCCCATTGGAGTCTCCTGGACGAAAAAAAGAAATTTGATTAGTGTGTGCGGAATATTATTAATATTATTATTGTATATTATATTAATATTATTAAAGTTGGCCAGTTTTGTCGTTCAAGAATAAACATCAAAATTGTTGTGATTTGTTTTCATTAATTTTTCGTCGTCGTCGTCGTCTTCCTTCAAGGATTAGGCACATTGCCTGTTCCGACTGCAAACTCCTTTATTAATCAATTCCATCTCTTACGAGGCCTGCCCACACTTCTCTTTCCTACTGGCTGATAGGAGATGACTGCCCTGGGAATTCTTCCATCCTCCATGCGCTCCACATGATCCTTCCAACTCTGCCATTGCCGGTCACAATCCCGGGGCCTCATCTGGCAAGTGATGAGGAAAGAGGAGTGGGAGGAGTAACAACCTCGTTAAAAAACCAGGGTCCATCTGGCTCCGGATGGTAGCACCCTGTAAGGGCCCCTGCCGAGGGTTACTAGGTGAAAACCGGTCAACGGCCTCGAAGGCGGATGAGGAGTAATCCCAACGGCGGAGAGGGCGGATGAGCCTAGGGAGAAAACCCAAATTAAATCCAGGGTAGACTTGACTCGCAGCTGTGGTGGAAGCAACAAGTCTAAGGGAGTAAACCTGATAAAAATCCTGCAAGTTTGGAGGCAGTAAGGTGGCGGCCCCACCATCAAACTTAACTTGCGCAGCGCTCGTACCGCGGCCAAGGGATTCTTCAATTACTACTGATAAATTGCAAACAGCCTCGGATAGGACCGGAAAAAGAGGAAAAACAAAAAGGAATGCCAACAAAAAACGATTTGGAATAATTAATTTTTATTTTCCATAATTTAAGCCATGGCTTTATCAGGTTTTAATGGATATGTGTATTTCTAGTTGCAATAAAATTACAATTAAATTTCTTTTTCAGCACTCCCATATACAGTAAGCCACATACTTAAAACGCAAACGCAAAATGAGGTCCAATATATTTTAGGAATTTGAATCTTTTTCCCCTTAAATTTTGAATTTGAAATCGGAGTGGCATCCACATACGCCCAATTGAAGAATACCGAAAAATTACAGTTTCTGAAGAATTTCGAAAAAGTTTTCTTTCATGATTAAATGGAAAGATAGTTTATTACAAACAAGTTTTTCTTATGAACCAGGTTGACTTTAAAAAAGAACTCGAACAATAAAAGAATGTTTTCTATTAATTCCAAGAATTTAGCAGTTACATTATTTACTTTTAATAAGATAATTGAACAGTTTTTAATTTTTTAGGATTGATTAATCGTTGAATCTAATTGGGTGCTAAGCAGGTAATATTTTATATTATGATCGCGGTTAATCTTGTACGTTTAATTATTTACAATAAATCATTAAAAACGTAAGATATTTAAGTATCGATTGACTTAGGCTCAGCAAAATAATTGATGAAGAGTCTTGAATTCAAGTGTAAACGCAGAAGAGATTACCGTCGGTTCCAAGGCCAGAACAGAACGGGCGACATGCCGCGGATACCGTCGCAACTTCTCAAAGGACAACGCTCTAAATTAGAGCGACTTGCAACTTGTAGAAAAAGCTCTTCACTTTTGTTTCTTTCCGATTCACACGCCGCAATTACGACGAACCTCTCTCTACTGTTGAGGAGGATGCATGCGTAAGCCGCGAGCTATTTCAAGTCGACATTACTCTACTAAGACAACAGCGACATTTAAAAGAAAACAATCAAGAAAAATCACTATTGTTTTTGTCTATAAATATTATAAACATCCCAGATTAATTATTGAACCATTATCGAAACATTTCATCAGTTTCTTACATTTAAGTTCAATCATCTTTAATCTTTAGTTTTCATAATTCTCAAAATGATACGAGTATGTATCTTCTTATAAATTAACTCATCTTCTAAAATAATCTAAAAGTTCGGTAATAAATTATGTTTTAAATACACAGTGGTTCTGCCCTCGCTGTGCGTGAGTTTAACCTCAGAAGGGTTGTGTTAAAATTAAGTTTGCAAAAATCTTTTGGTAAACAAAATTTCTACAGTAAGTGCCGCTTATTGCTTTTATTGATTAATGCGATAATCCGATTATTGTGACCGAATTAAATAGAACAGAATTTATAGTGTCCGCCACGAAAGAAGCTGTTGTGTTTAAAGAGCTTTATTACAAAAATGACTGATGGAAAAATGTTAACGCTACAGTAAATTAAAGCCTGTTCTTTCCTGCGTTTATTCGTTTAACTTAAATTTTTTTATTTAAAAATTTGTCGGAGATACAGCAATTTACGCATAGAAAGTACCCAGTTCTTATCGGTTTTCTTTTCGTGTGCTTTTTAAACTTCTGTTACTCTATACAGGTGTTTTATAAAAAATTGGGGTTTAGTTAAGTTAAAGATCACAGTTTTTTTTGCAATATGAATATTTAAAAAGTAAAATCTTATATTTCATTTTAATATGACGGCCAATTAAAAAAAGTGCTATCTTGGATCCACGTGAAGATTGAGAAATGATTTAGCGACTGAATTATCCATTTTTACAACAGTATTGTTCCAAGTACAGTAAACTCTAGGATTTATAAATTACAAATAAAACAGAAAATTTTATTCGATTGGTTGATGGACAAGTGGCCTTCACAGCGGACTTCTTTCGTGGCGAGCACTATAGTAGTAAAATTACATGAAGTTCCCCTAGTAATTCTGTTTCATCATATTTTTTTTTACTGCCCATAACAGACAGGTGGCGTGTCAAATTATTTACACTCAATCTGTTCGTTGCAGGGCTAAAATAAATAGTTCTGTTTCTTATCACATGGTCAGCCAATTAAATGACTGAATCATTTAAAAATATAAGAGGTAGTTGTGTAAAAGACACTAATTAGAGTTATCTCCTCTGAAAGTAAGGAATTTCATTATACAGCCAGATCTGTGGTGAATGAAGTGAAGGTGTCATTTGCAGAGTGGAAAATATGTGCTTTTCAGAGGGCCCGGCATGCTGATAAGCGTACTTTTCCATTCAGTGATGAGGAAGGCAATGGTAAACCACCTCACTCCTTGTTTTACTTAGTAAAGCCTCTAGAGGTTCAAACCAGCCTTTCGGCTGATGACCTAAACAACAACATATTTTTTTATATTATATTTTGTTCAAGGCTGCTTAAAAAAATACAAACTTAACCTCACCTAACACGAAATTATTAAAAGCAGTGGTTGTTTAATCTAACTAAACTTAATTCTGGATAATTGTTTTGTCTAAGGTGAAGTCAGTTACAGAATGATTATGGAAGAGTGAAATACTTACGCCTACGGTTCAATAAAATGCAAAATATCTACACATTGAAAATATTCTTTGTCTCTTAGAAACGCTAGTTTGAACCTTGTTGTTGAAACTTGTTTTAATTAAGGGTTTTCTTTCAATATTACATTAAATTTCTTTAATCATAATTTTTTTCTTTCATTTTTTCTTTGTTTATATAACGTCGTATCAACTACTGTGGTCATTAGCGACGACGTTGGGTTGTAACTGTGAATGATGAAATGATATTTTGTATTGTATGAAAATGGCGTGCCTGAGTGGGATTCGAACCCAAGAGCGCATGATGAGAGGCGAGCCTGTTACCAACTACGCCAATGCGGCTGGCATTGGCGTAGATAAATAAATTTTTTATTTATCTATATTATTTTTCATTCTATTTGTGTAATTTGTTGTTATAATATTTATATCACTAATGTAAATACTTATATCTTTGTATTGTAGTCGCTAACAACCTTCTTTTTGATGCGGCTTTAATTCAATGCATTTGAAAAAGTCAATAATACTCGTAAACAAATAACTATTTTTATTTAAATATTTAATAAGTGTCCGCTGCAATTTGTTAATTTTTTTTTATTCCTAATTTGTGTACGTTGCAATTTGTTCAATTTAGAACAATAAGCAACCCCATGACCCAATGAGATGAGGATGATGTGTATGACGTGTAAATGAGGTGTAGTCTTGTACAGACCCAGGCCGACCATTCCTGAGAGAGTATGGTAAGTAAACCCCAACCATCAAAGTACACCGGTAACCACTGTCTAATATTCAAATCCGTATAAAAATAACTAACTTTGCTAGGATTTGAACCAGGAACCTTCGTCTCCGAAAATCAGCTGTTAAACAGCTGATTTTGGCGACGACTTTACCTCTAGACCAACCCGGTGGGATATGTTAAATTTAAAAACAATGACAAACCCCATGACCCAATGAGAGAAGGATGATGTATGACGTGTGAATAAGGTGCAGTCTTGTACCACGTAAATATAATAAATAATGTTTCCTTTTCCTACTTTAATTAAGCATTTTTTAAGCATTCAGCCATGTATTCTGGTGTTTTTGACTTGTTGGCTAACTTAGGATTTTTTTATTTTTTTATTATTCCCAACCCAATACTTATTCATCCAATAAGATTGTTGCTTTTCTTTTTTTGCCTCTTAAAATCTTTTGACTAATCCTGATTTGTTTGTTCTGTAGTTGAAATTATACACATTCTCATCCTTCAATTGTTTTCAATTTCTTTTTAAAACCTTCCAGTACCAGATTCAATTCGTTTTTGTGTTTTTTTTTGACTTCTCTAATCCATGGTGGTATTTTCTGTTTCCATAACTCTTCTTACATCCGTCTAGCCAATCTATTGACGTTCTCATAAAATTTACAAAAATGGAAACCTTTTTGGTTTTCATTGTGTCAATTACTGATTTATGGACCATTCCATTCGTTAGGATTCGTCACTCTTCATTTTTTAAATATATTTTTCAATTAATCAAGTTCTAATTATTCTGCATTTCATATTTTGGTATCTTGTCTGTTCTGTTTTTGAGATTCAATTTAAAAATTATTTCACTTATTAATTAATTTAGAACTGTATTACAATTAGTATAGCCTGATTTTTGTAAGGAGAGCGCTGGGCAAAACGTGTGTCTGTAGTAGTATAGTCTTGTATGTACTGCAATAGAGCAGCCTATGTAATCAACAATGGTGCAGCGTGCCAACAAAATACAATGGGTGTTGTCAATTTTCAACAACACTGACTGTACATCTTACTGTAGGTCGGAGGTATGCGGGGTCGAAATCAAGTACAGTATTCAGATGAACTAAAGTCCCCTAGCCATGGGAGTGAGAGAATACATAACGATCTCACTCGCACAAGCTATACGCGCCATTCCAATAACATTGTATTATTTTACTCATTGTTGTGAGCAAGCGTTTATGCACGCAGTAAACTAACAAGCAAGATAATGACTGTAGTATGTTTTCAGATTTGGATTATAACGGTAAAGACCTTTGGGCGCATGCGTAGTTATGCCGCATAACTCCCTCTCACTCGCTCGGCTATGGGACATTAATTCATCTGATATCTGTATGCGCATGCGTAGTCCAGCACTCACAGCAATTGGCTTGGCCTTTATTTATTTATTTACAACGTTTTACATGTGAAACACAAACTGTGAAATTTTGTTGTTAATAACATACAAAGTACATCTTAACAGTATATACAAACAACTAGGCTACAAAGTAAGAACAAAAATGAAGCCTAGATTTATGCAGTTCAAGTAATTCTTCCTACTAGAAAAAATTCAATGATTGATTGTCAGTACAAAGAATCGATGAATGTTTGATATATTAATCAATATTATAATTAAATAAAACACTGTAATAACAAAGGCTACCTACATTAATCAATTCGTGAACGACAAAACAATATTTTACAGTTTCTCAGATGTAACAAATCAGTGTTAGACAACAAAATACAAATTAGATCGTAGTACAAAAAAACAAAATCTGAATACAAATTTTATTAATCCTTTCAGTACCAACGTCCGTAAAACAGGACGTCGATTTATTTCACGTAGTGATAACATCCTGTTTACCGGCCGTTCGTAAGTTCCGGATAACCGAACATTTCCGAAAAACATTTTAAACAAAAATTAATGGAATAATGTATTTTGAAACTACCTTATTGGGGTAGTGACTAACGCGCTAGCCTACAAAGCTAAAGGTCCCGGGTTCGATTCCCGGCTAAGGTCTGGAAATTTTACCACGTTAATAACACCGTTAAGGTACCAAAACCCACAGTAGTTGCTAATGACCAAGCTGTCGATACGACCTTAAATGAACTAAGAAAAAGTATTTTGAATATTTTTAGTGTTAGAACGATTTATTTTTTTATGAACTCAATAAAAATTAATTTTTAAGAGGAAATTTTATTTTTCTATAACGTTGAAATTTTGGTCAATTTTTTTTAAAATTCCTAATATGTGTATGTTGCAATCTGTTCAATTCAGAACAATAAGCAACCCCATGACCCAATGAGATGAGGATGATGTGTATGGCGTGTAAATGAGGTGTAGTCTTGTACAGACCCAGATCGACCACTCCCGAGAGAGTATGGTTAATTGAACCCCAGCCATCAAAGTACACCGGCAATCTCTGTCTAGTATTCAAATCCGTATAAAAGTAACTACCTTTACTAGGATTTGAACCAGGAACCTTCGTCTTCGAAAATCAGCTGTTAAACAGCTGATTTTGGCGACGACTTTACCTCTAGACCAACCCGGTGGGTTTGGTCGACAATGGCAGGGTTACGCCTGCAAGTTTTCGAAATAAGGGCTGGCACTTTTTGTACACCCTTATTCAAATGAAATGGCACTTCAGATCAAACTTTTAAATATTGTTTCGGCACTGAAAGGGTTAACATAGTTTAGATAATGAATTAAATTTTTTTAAATATTTTTGTAAAATTAAAAATTTTATTAATAAATTTTTTTATCGTGACAAATAATCGATATGGAATAACCGAGACAGGATATGGTAGTGTTACAAGGATATTGAGGGTAGTAAAAGATGTCTGAAGGAGGGTTAATCGGGGGTTATTGTCTTTCTCTTCCTTTAAAAATCTGCAATTGTAATGAATATTGTTGAGTACACAAATGTAACACGTGCCCATAATTTTTTAGTCGGTACCTACAATATATATATCACTAGCACACACCTGCTGCACAGGAAGCTTTCCATCCCTGCATAAAATGATAAAATTGAAAATAAAAATACTAGTACACTAACATGGGCCTAAAATAGGTTCAGTTTCGATTCTATGGTAATTTATTACAATAATTTACTTATTATATTTATTTATAATGCTGTTACGTTCAGCTGTACCTTTAATGTTTACAATTTTATTTTATAAATATTTACAGTCCAGCTGATCTAAATTTTAATATCAAACAGCTGATCTAAAATCGAACAATGTGTAACTAGGCAACGAAAATAAACAAATACTAGAAAAATCATTATACATACAAGATCTATCTATAAAAATTGTACTCTTTCGTAGGTACATTCTGTTACACGAATCATTACTGTATTAATTACAAAATATTATCAAATATTATTACATTCATTTCAGTACTATCAATACTATATTTTTATATCAATACTATTATACGATCATTATAAATAAAAGGAAGAAATATTCAATCAAAATATATATGAATAAAATGGAAACTATGTACAATTTTATTTTACTAATATAAATCACATGCTAATGTTGGTCATAACTAATATTACAAACGAATTATATTATATACTGATCATTATCTGTTATTATTTATCTACAACATCAATTAACTATCTATTGTATCAATCATTATCATCAATAAAGTTAAAGGTTAATATGCCAATATTCAAGCAACTTTGTCTCATCTAATTAATTGGATTGCCACAAATGCTATGAAGGACTAAGAAAGGAATTTTAATGTAAACTTTACTGGATAAAGTGATGTCCAGGACTTAATCGGAAAAATCTGCATAATTACATATACAGCCTGAGCCAAGCGTTATGTAGGAATCATCACTCATTACTTTTACTTATCACTTTATGCATAACTTACGGACGTTCGTTAAACCGGTTTTTGTCACTACGTAAACTGTATCGACATCCTGTTTTCCGAACGTTGGTACTGAATATATAGGAAAACTAAAAATGTACACAGACCCTTTTATCTTGTAGATTTTTCGTCAAGTTGCGCGAGTTTATTTCTATTTATTTAATTTTTAAAGTAATAAAAAAATATCGAAATATTCATCTGAGCAGCTTTCCGCTGATTTTCCACTACTGGATGTAAGGTAACTCTAATGGCAAAGAAATAATAATTTTAGGGTTCATAAAACAGATTAAAACAACAGCGCAGAGACCACCACTACAACACTAGAACAAGGCACCTAATATTTCCGCAACTGGCAAAAAAAGGCTCTTCATCAGCGCACCATAATTATTTGGCACCCAAAATGTTTAATTTCCTCTTTTTTCACGTGAATTTAAACGATTGGACTTTAAAAAAGTAGTGTACATGAGTGAATAATTAATGTAGAAAAATCTGGTGTGAAACACTCACACAACTTTATCTTGCCAATGCAAATAATTAACAATAAACCTAACATTAGAAATAAAACATTAGATATAAACAAAAAACTAACCTCAAAAACATAACCTTATTTTAATCATGAGTGAAAGACGCAAAATGAAAATCGACCTCAGTTTGGCTTAAAAATGCGGAAAAGCACTCTTTCACGCTAAACTAGGCTCTGTAGAGAAAAATTCTTTAAATAAAAGTTGTAAATCTTTTTATTTCCTCTACCTTTACCTCTACCTCTTACACCTCTACCTCTTCTGTTCTTAAATGATTCAGTCATTTAATTGGCTGACCATGCGATAAGAAACATAACTATTTATTTTAGCCCTGCAACGAACAGATTGAGTGTAAATAATTTGACACTCTACCTGTCTGTTATGGGCAGGTTTATTTCCTATAAAATTTATTATATACATTTTGGTCGTAAAATGCATTCTAAGGGCGAAATCTAAAAAAAACGATTTTTCACACGTTTTCGTGAGAAAAAATAAAAAAATTGCTAATTACTGCTAAACTAAGCGTTATACAAAAACATGTTTGAAATAAAAGTTGTAGAATTTTAAATTCTCTACAACTTTTATTATATAAATTTTTGCGCTTAATTGCATATTAAAGCCGTAATCTTAAAAAAACTATGTTTTTACGTGAAAACAGCCTCGCCCAGAATTTCAGCAAACATGACGCCTACCTTATCTTTTAGACAATAAAAAATTGAGTAAACCAGGCGATTTTAAAAAACATCGTAGGACCAGTTTTTGAGAAAATCGCAAAAAAGTGAAAAATTATACGAATAAACTACTACTTCCGGTTGACCGATTTTGATGAAAATGTTCGTGTCGGGTCTGGTAGTGGTATGTAACTTAAGTTTCAAGTTTCAAGTTCGTACGATATTCCGTTCTTGAGATATTTTGTACACACACACAGACACACACACAGACCAATCGCTAAAAAAATGTTTTTTGGGTTCAGGGGGTCTGAAAACGTGTAGATCCGGTGACAACTCGATTTCGAAAAATCGACATGAAAACAATACTTTCCTTCCTATATATTCATATAGGCAAGAGAAAGTAAAAAGGTAATACAGATGTTAATAACACAATAAAGTTTTTTGGCTCCTTTATTTATATTTTATACATTTTTTTTAGTTCATTAGATTATATATTAACTTATTATATTAGATTATATATTATATTAACCCACCGGGTTGGTCTAGAGGTAAAGTCGTCGCCAAAATCAGCTGTTTAACAGCTGATTTTCGGAGACGAAGGTTCCTGGTTCAAATCCTAGTAAAGGTACTTACTTTTATACGGATTTGAATGCTAGACAGTGGTTACCGGTGTACTTTGATGGTTGGGGTTCAATTAACCATACTCTCTCAGGAATGGTCGGCCTGAGTCTGTACAAGACTACGCCTCATTTATACGTCATACATATCATTCTCATCTCATTGGGTCATAGGGTTGCTTATTGTTCAGAATTGAACAGATTACAACGTACAAATATTAGGAATTAAAAAAAATAGATTATATAGTTTGTTTATTTTAGATTTATTATAATTTTTGATCGTAGTTTTTTTAAAGAGTTTTATAACTTTAAATGCATGTTTTGAAGCCTAATTATGTTTAGTTATTAATAAGATTTACGTATTAGACTGTTAGATAGCTTTTTTTAAATTTTAAGAAATCGTATAATTTTTTTAAATTGTTGTGGTTTTAAGCCCTAGCCTAGGTTTAAATTTCCGTTATAGTGTCAACTAAAAAAAAGAAGAACATCTACCCTAGATCATGGCTTTTAGCCACTGTTAGGTTGGTCAGTTTCCATCATATCGTACTTTATGAATTGTTATAAACAGACAGGTGGTAGACAGGTGGGGAGTGTCAAATTATGTACACTCAATCTGTTAGTTGCAGGGCTAAAATAAATAGCTCTGTTTCTTATCACATGGTCAACCAATTAAATGACTGAATCATTTAAGAACAGAAGAGGTAGAGGTGTAAAAGACACTAATCAGAGTTATCTCGTCTGAAAGTAATGGATTTCATTATACAGCCAGACCCTGTGGTGAATGAAGTGAAGGTGTCATTTGCAGAGTGGAAAATATATGCTTTTCAGAGGGCCTGGCATGCTGATAAGTGTACTTTTCCACTCAGTGAGGAAGGCAATTGTAAACCACCTCACTCCTCGATTCACTTAGTAAAACCTCTACAGCTTCAAACCAACCTTTTGGTTGATGACCTAAACAACAACATTGTAAAAATAGGAAAATAAATAAAGTTTATTATTATTATTTAAGATTGTTTTTAAGCAAAATTCATAGAAGAAGCATTGAGGAGCATCAGCAGATTTTCGAAACTGTATAGTTGATCTATTTTTAACGCAATGAAAAATAGTTTATTCACCTTCGAAGTAATTAAGATTCGACATGAAATACATTATGTAATTACTTTAGAATTAATAATTACTTATTTTAATTTTAATAGAAATGAATTCAGTATTTTTTTATGTAAAATGTAAATTACTGAATGTATTATTGTATTTATTTGTAAAAAATTAATTTTTATCTCGAATTTAAGGAATGAAATCAGATGATAGTGGATGATAATAGTTGTTTCAAAGTATAACTTTAAGTCACTACTATTAATTTTTAAGTGAAAGGTAAATTACTGTAATAAAGAGTGCTTTAGAATGAGAAGTGTTCACCTGCGCCAGGTGAGGTGGGGGTCCCGTAAACCCCTCCTTACCTTGTCTTTCCACTTCCTAGACACTTTATTTCAACACTTAACGACAGCTAGAAACCGTAAATTGGTACAACGAACGAGATACGGATCGTACAGTATCCGTAAACCGGAGTTAGTCGAATTTTATTTTTTGATAATTTTTTTCTACCCTACTTATCTTTGTCTACTTTGAATTTAAAATGTTTCTGCGAAGTGATTTTATAAATAAATTTCTTTAAAAGGCAACCATATTTCAATTTATTTTATTATTATTCGACTAAAATTTTCTAAGCTTTTTTTTTAACCTTATAGCCGGCAATAACATTTTTCTAGACCGGAAAAAATTCATACTGAATCACGTCAAGAAATACAGCGAAAAGCAGTGATCAAATTGGGTGGTTATCAATAAAGTAAAGTTCCCGATAACAAAAAAAAGCTAAAAAAAGTACTAATATAAATAAATTTAACTTATAAGGTTATCATATTTATCATAAATATTCCCATTACGAAGAATCGATTAGTAAAACTAATTTTTTCATATCATAAATACTTCGCTTCCTTTAAATAAGATAATAATTCTTTTCTACGTGCTTATTGAATTTCATTTACCCTTTCTAAGTTTTAGTTCCTCAGTCTTCCCTTTCCTTTTTTACCCGCAACATCTTCCATCTAGAACAGTGTTTCCCAACCGGTGGTCCGCGGACCAAAGGTGGTCCGTGAGAGCCTTCGGCGTGGTCCGTGAGAGTCCGGTGACTACTTATAAAAAAGTAATAATCTCCCGTGATTAAATCACTGCTTAATTCACCGGCAAGCATTAGCATCGAAAACCATGCCGGAAGACTTATTGAACACCATGAAATTGGCCGTAAAGATGGTGAACTCTGTTAAAGGTATTGCAAAACACACACGTATTTTCAAAAAGTTATGCGCAGAATTAGACTCCGAGCACGAAACACTACTTTATAATAACTGAGGTGCGTTGGGTATCAAAAGGCAATACGCTAGCACGCTTATATGAGTTGACAGACGAGTTAAAAGTATTTTTTATTGAGACTAAAATGCAATATTTCTTAGAACAACTGAGTGAGCCAAGCTTTGAGATTCGACTCGCGTATATAGTGGATGTTTTTGGCCACTTGAACCAATTAAATTTACAACTTCAAGGTTCTGGAAACGAAAATTTGGAAGGTGTTGGTAATATGTATATTTTCATTCGAGGACAAATTTCGTGCGTTTTTGTGCAAGCTGGATTACTGGATAGTCAAAGTTGAAGAAAAAAACTTTCAATCGTTCGCGAATTTCAAAGCTATTGCTAACAACGAGGATTATGCTACTGTTACAAACCAGATGCAGCACAACATACTCGGTCACTTAGGCAACCTCAAAAGTGAATTTGCTCGTTATTTCCCAGAATATTGAAGCAGTGAGACACATCTTGTTATTTTTGATAATTGTTATTTTCGACTAAGTAAATTCTGTATTCCTTATTTTATTAAAAAAACAATTTACAATTAAAAAATATTTTTACTCTCTGTGATGTACAGTGTACCCTACTTTCTGAAAATAACAATTATATGTTTGTAATAATAGTTTCTTAAATAATAATAATAATAGTTTGTTTCTGAAAATTTGTTTTATTTAATTACCTTTTAATTTGGTTACAATTGATAAGATATATGCAATAATGTAATGGGTGGTCCATGGTAGTTCACTCTCAGGCTGAGTGGTCCGCAGACCACTGCGGGTTGGGAACCACTGATCTAGAATATTTAAAATGCATTCATTAAAACTCATAACATGCCCGATAATTTTCAACTGGTGAAATAAGAAATATTTCGCAGGTAAGTAATATTGATCAGTCGGGTGATTGTGAAAAAATCTTGGAAACTTTAAATACCTCTCAGGTTTATTCAGTTGTGACAAACCAGTAGTAACATTATTTAGTAAACTAGATTTTAGCTTTAGATTGTTTTGATCTTTTTCATTATCTTCGTGAAATAACATGACTTGAAATAAAATCACTTATAATTTCCATTGATACGAGTCAAAATATTTCTCTTGTTATGATCCTATTTTTAAAGGTCTACCGGACATGACTGAAGCAGTAGTGAAGATCAAACTAACCGCCCAGTTTTTAAATTGAGAAGAAGGAGTTAGTTTGATAAATTCGAAGGAATAATTTTGTTGATTTTGAAGAATCACCGAGCGGCATTGAACAGTGGCACAAAAGTCACGTTATTAGTAGCATGATTGAGCACCATCGTAATTACATGAGCACCCTGGTTAGTCAAGCTGATGATCATTGTTCTTTTATGAGTTTTTCTCACCCTTAGCCTTTTTTATCATTAAGGGGTTGATATATCTGGGCACGCTTTAATAACTGTAGAGTCGGCATTTTTTAAAGTTTCCTTCGTGCGATGATTGTTTGCTTTATAAAATTAGAGACTTAAAAATTGAAATTGATAATCATTATTATCATCATCTCGTTAAAATTAATATATCCAATCATTATCATGAAAGTAATAATGCGGATTCTTTAGATTCTAACGCAATAGCAAACTTGCGTGTTAAAGTTTAATCTTTTTATAAAAATAATAATAATTTTAACAAAAGAATTTTGCACATATTTATTATTTTTATAAAAGAACAAAAATAGTTTTATATCTGTTAAAAAATAACCCTTAATTTTTCAATTATTTAGTATTCCAAAATATCTTAAGAACTAATAAAAAATAAATAAATAATAAAAATATTTTCTTTTAATTTACAAAACTGAATCAAAAAATAAAAGGCTATCAAATATAATACAAATACTTTTATAGTAAAGTCCCTGTTAACCGAGCTAATTTGAACCGAGAATACCTCGAATAATGAATAACTAGATTAACCCTTTATACTGCCCATAACAGACAGGTGGAGTGTCAAATTATTTACACTAAATCTGTTCATTGCAGGGCTAAAATAAATAGTTCTGTTTCTTATCACATGGTCAGCCAATCAAATGACTGAATCATTTAAGAACAGAAGAGGTAGAGGTGTAAAAGACACTAATCAGAGTTATCTCGTCTGAAAGTAATGGATTTCATTATACAGCCAGACCCTGTGGTGAATGAAGCGAAGGTGTCATTTGCAGAGTGGAAAATATGTGCTTTTCAGAGGGCCCGGCATGCTGATAAGCGTACTTTTCCATTCAGTGAGGAAGGCAATGGTAAACCACGTCACTTCTCATTTTACTTAGTAAAACCTCTACAGGTTCAAACCAGCCTTTCGGCTGATGACCTAAACAACAACAACCCTTTATAGCTCTTTGGTAAGTATACTTACCACTGGCAATAAGGTAGATTTTATTTTAAAATAAGCTATGCAGTTTAACCTTATTGGCATTTTTTGTGTTATAGTGATGTTCTCTGGTATGTAGGCTACCCACACTTTGAAATTAGCTCGCAGCGACCATTTGCTTTCTGAGTTGCATGAATGTGGTTAGGATTCATTATTTTCATATTAGGATTTCATATTAGGATGTGGTTAGGACTCATATTTTGGTGTTACTTTTGAACAGTGCTTAGAAAATTCGAGTTTTTTACGGGATAGCAATCATTCATGCTAATGTAAAGTTAAGATAAGTTATTCTACACAGTTTTTTGTTATTATATAGTAGGCTACAACAAATTGTTTTAATAAGCTTTCTCACCACTAAAAATTATGTGATTTTCATTTCAATAAACGTTCCTTGGCAAGTATACTTACCAAGGCTTAACATCAACAAAAGAAACATCTTACTATTCCGGCACTAGAAATACATTATTCAAGTCTCTGTAAAGCAAAATTTAACATTTTACAACATATATATTTTTCCCAGCAGCAGCAAGAGTGGTTTAGAAGAGTTAGGAAATGTAAAAGTAGGCAACGAAAACATACAGGAGGTTGGAAAATTTTGCTATCTATGGAGTAAAATAACAAAGGATGGTAGAAGCACAAGTGATATCAAAAGTAGAATTGCTCAAGCTAGAAAAGCCATTGAAATAAAAACCAGCTTACTGACTACAAACATTGATTTACAGATCAGGAAAAATTTCTTAAAACATTATGTTTGGAGTGTAGCATTATACGGGAGTGAAACGTGGTGATAGGGCCTGTAGAAAAGAAGAGGATAGAAGCCTTTGAAATGTGGTATTATAGGAAAATGTTAAATATTAGGTGGGTGAACAAAATAAGTATCTTGGAGGTTCTTAGGCGAGTGGATGAAAAAAGAAGTATATGGAAGCACATACCAGAAGAAGGGATAGGCTAGTGGGGCATATCTTAAGACATCCAGGTATTGGGCTATCAATAATCGAGGGTAATATTGAGGGAGTAAATTGTACGAGGAGGCAAAGATTAGAATATATAAAGCAAATTATAAAAAATGTAGAGTGTTACAGGTATGTAGATATGAAACGACTTGCGCAATATAGAACAGCTTGGAGAACTGTATCAAACCAGTCGAGACACTGATAACAAAAAAACATATTTTTCCCGTAGTACTGCCCTTTATAGGTTTAATACAAAAAATTGATTTCAGAAGCAGACGTTTATTGAAAAATGATAACGTCAACATCATTTGCCAATGTCTTAACATCATTAGTTCACTTGGTGTTGTGGCTTCTCATTGCTTTTCATTATATTTTATCGTTGTTTCAATTTGCTCTTAATCCTTAAAAATTTGACATTTTATTTTGTTGGTTAAATTCTTCGTCGATTCCATCTTCTTGGTTTACTACACTGTCATTTTGTAGGTGAATTCCTTTCATCAGGAGAAATATTGAAATATTAGTATAGGATTCATTAGTTTGTATGGGTCTGGAAGATAATTTGTTAATTCAAGAAGACTTAGAACTTAATTTTCATCGTTTCTTTCTTAAATTTCAGAGTTAGTTCGAAACAACTCGCGCCATGAATTACTCAGTCGTCTGTTTACATCGCCCCATACTCCTTCAACCCAATAAATAATAATTTTAGTGAAATCAGATTCTTACATTCAACAACAGATTTTTTTCATTCTACGTCCTTCAATAAATGGTTTTAACAGTCAACATCTGTAGTTATTTTTAAATATTTCTAATACTCCTTGATCTATTGCCTAAACGAGAGATGTAACACTTACTGCAAGAAAAATTATCGGATTTCATTACTAACCAACGTTGTGCACTTGGATGAGTTGGAGAATTATCCATCACTAACACTACTTTTAAAGGTAGATTTCTGCTTTAAAAACTTCTAAATATCTGAAACAAACTCGCTAAACCATCAGTTTTTGAATAGTGAAGAATCCATTCACGGACTTTTTGAACTTTAATCAGTCAGTCCTCGGTTAATACGGAAGCTCGGATATTCAAAACTCGGTTAATAAGAACTGTAGGTACTAAACTTCATTGAGTACCAACTCTACCCATAATTCTGATAAATCAAATATTCTCCTGAATTTTACCCTCAAGAGCGTGCGTACATATTTTTCCAGAGTCTCATATTTTATAGCCACGACAATTTTCTTCGTTCAGGTCTGCGCCTACCTTATACTTTTCCCTCGAGAATAGTTCTAAGAAACTCATATAGGCTACGCCCACGTTTTCGAGAAACCAACATTTCTATTACGATAAAAAACAGTTATATTTGTTCAATTAACCTACAAAAGGTTCCGCGATATACTCTACATGCTCTGAGTATAGTATAAGTTGTTGTGTTTGTTATATTGAAATAAAAGCAGTCGCGCATGCGCTCTGATGCTTTGTCTTCTTTACCCCTCGTTTCAAACAAAGGCAAACTCGTGACTCGAATAACTATAGAAGAAAATTAGAATTTAATGGAGAAATATACGAGGTGTGGCTATTAAATAACGAGACTGACGTCGTAAAATATTTTATTTTAATTTTATACATAATCACTTATTGTCATCTTCAGTATACACTCCTTCTCTATCCCTACAACGCTCCATGCGAATTTTCCATTGTTGGAAACAGTGCTGGAAGTCATCTTCTGTTAGCTCCTTCAGGACACGTACCGATTTCTCTTTTACAGCTTCCACAGACTCAAATCTTTTCCCTTTTAATGCAGATTTCACCTTAGGGAACAGGTAGAAGATAATAACATGTGATGAAACGTGGTTTTTTTACTTATGATCTGGAAACGAAGCGCCAATCCATCCACTGGAAGAGCCATACTTCACCGAGAGCCAAAAAAGCTCGAATGAGCAAGTCAAAATTTAAAGCAATGAAGATTGTTTTTTCGATAACCATGGGATTGTGTACCTTCACTGGGTTCCTGAAGGACAAACAATTAATTAATATTACTACCTTGAGGTACTTTCTAAACTACGTCAAAGCGTAACGAAAAAACGCCCCGAAATGTGGAAGGACAAATCATAGGTTCTCCACCAAGACAATGCGCCAGCTCATTCCGCGTTTTCTGTCAAGAGGTTCCTAGCCAAGTACAGCATCTCAGTGTTAGAACATCCACCATATCTTGAACCATGTGACTTATACCTGTTACCTAAGGTAAAATCTGCATTAAAAGGAACAAGATTTGAGTCTTTGGAAGCTGTAAAAGAGAAAGCGGCACGTGTTCTGAAGGAGCTGACCGAAGATGACTTCCAGCACTGTTCCCAACAATGGAAAATTTGCATGGAGCGTTGTAGGGAAGGAGTGGATATTGAAGGTGACAATAAGTGATTATGTAAAAAATAAAAATAAAATTTTTTACAACGTCAGTCTCATTATTTAATAGCCACACCTCGTATGTAGGTTAAAAATAAAAAAATTAGAACACACAATTACGCTGGAGCTGCCGCTACTATTTCGATTATATCAGTTGTATTATTGATGACTATTCATAATTCATTTGTATATTTGTTTTATAAACTTTTTTTAAAAACCACCGTTTACTTGATTTGGTGGTTATGTTTTCCTAGCAGATAAGATATAATTTTGTATTTGTATCTTCTTCTTCAGGTACCTTCTCCATTACGAAGGTTGGCTATCATCATGGTCAGTCGTACCTTGTCCACTGCTGCTCTGAAAAGGTCATGCGACGAGCAGGTAAACGCAGGTTAAACGCGACGAGGAGGTAAACGCAGATTAAACGCTTCTCTTAGGTTTCTAAACCAGGATATTCGTCTGCGTCCCACCGAGCGCTTACCAACGAGTTTCCCTTGAAATATGAGATGCAGACTATTTGTATAAAGTGGAATAAATAAGTATTATTATAATTATTAATTGTGTGGACGATAATGTATCCAAGGACACTGTTAAGGGATAGCAGGTATGGGGGATAGGGTAGGTATGTATGGAAATAATTGTAAAAAATATGGAAAGAAAGTTTTATTATTATTCTCTGATATTCTTGAAATAACTTTTACCTCTAAATCATAGTACTGTACATAAAATTGAAATATATTTTTAATAATTTGAAATATGTGAACTACTGGGTAATATGTTGAAGTATTATTACTAGTAATACTACTGAAATAATATATCAATATTGACAATGTCACCAGAGGAATGTAGACCTCGATCTGACGGAATGTCAACAATTGCCACCACTAGCTATCACAGGCCGTACTCTTCAGTTGAGCCGCTTTATTCTTATTGTACGGTCTGCAATTCACAATATTGCAATTAAATCTTTTGTGTTCTATAAATTACAATCAATTTAAAATAACATGTAGTTTTATTTATTATTTTTCTGCGTGCGTTCGCCTGTTTGCTTGATACGAGTCTATCATTAGTCAAGTTTTATTAGTTTTTTTTTTAAGTTACATACATCAATCAATAATTCGATATTTTAGTAGCACAATAAATTGACACATCATAAAAAATTTATTTGAAATATTTAATACAGAAATATCTAATACAGATGTATCAGTAGTGTATATGAATGATAATTAATTTTGGAAGAGGCAATAAAGGCAATAATATCAAAATAAAGTTTTTTGGCTGACTTATTTTTATTTATTTTTTACTTTCTCTTGGCCTATAATATGAATATGATCTAGGAAAAGTATTGTTTTCATGTCGGTTTTTTAAAATCGAGTTTTCCCCGAAAATACACTTTTGAAGCCCCCTGAACCCCCAAAAACACTTTTTACATTGATGTGTGTGTGCGTGTGTGTGCGCGTGTGCGTGCGCGCGCGCGCGTGTGCGCGTGCGTGCGTGTGTGTGTGTGTGTGAACAAAATATCTCAACAACGGGATATTGTACACAGCTGAAACATTTAACTTAAATTAGAATCAGAGGTATCCGACAACAAAATTTTAAACAAAATCAGTCAACCGGAATCAGTAGCTTTGTCGAGCAACTTTTCACTTTTTGTTACTTTCTCAATAACGGTTGCTAAGATTTTTTTAAAAATCGCCTCATTTAATAAATTTTTTATACTCTTTACAATAAGGTAAAAATTTGCTAAAAATTTTGGGGGGTCTGTGCTTATGTGGTAAAAAATGTTTTTTTGTAAGATTGCGGACTTAATATGCATTTACGGGCAAAATTGTATATAATCAAAGTTGTAGGATATTAAAAAAAACCTAGAACTTTTATTTCAAACGTTTTTTCTACAGTACTTAGTTTAGCATAATCAGTAATTTTCTGTATTTTCTCATCCAAATCGTGGATTTTTAGAGATTTTGGCCTTCGTATGCATTTTATGACAAAAGTGTATATACCTTGTAAAAGTTATAGGAAAACCTACAACTTTTATTTCAAAAATATTTTGAAATAGTTTAGCGTCAATTAGTGATTTTCGTATCTTTAAATTCTGCTAGATTGATTTTTATTTTGCGTTATTCACTCATGATTAAAATTAGGTTGTAATTTTAGTTATTCAAATTGGCAATAGAAAGTCGTGTGAGTGTTTCACACCAGATTTTTTTTGATACATATACTAATGGTTTGGTTATTTTTTGACAAATTTGCCTTTTCATTGCTATTTTTCCAAAAATTTTCAGGTATACTTCCAATGGTCTAAACATTCTCTTTGATATTCACATTGGCATTTATAACCCCAAACTTATTGCAACCCTCCTGAGGAAAATGAAAAGCTCGCACTTAATGGCCAACTCCTTAATGGTTAACGCTCTAACATACAACGTAGAGGTTCCGTGATCGATTTCCGGCTAGGGTCTGAAAATTTTCACAAGTCAAAACCTAGGTGTTCTAGGTACATAACCCACCGCAGTCGCTAATAACCAAGCAGTTGATATGACTTTAAATAAATTAATTTTTGTTTAATAGCCTACCTAACGTTACGTTGAAATCTGTTCGATTCAGAACAATAAGCAACCCCCCCCCATGACCCAATGAAATGAAATACAGACCCAGGTCGACCATTCCTGAGGGTGTATCATTAATAAAACTCAACTATCAAAATACACCGGTAACTACTGTATAGTATTCAAATCCGTATAAAAGTAACTACCTTTACTAGGATTTAAACCAGGAACCTTAGTCTTCGAAAATCAGCTGCTAAACAGCTGACTCGGCTTCTCTAGACCAATCCCGCCACCCGCATTGGCGTACTTGGTAACGTACTCGCCTCTCATCAGGCGGTCTTGGATTCGAATCCCATTCAGGCACGGCATATTTTCATAAGTTACAAAAAAATCATTTCATCCTTCACCGTCTGCATTAACAGTAATTGTACAACAGTTGGACGTTAAACAAAAAAAAACATTCTCTAGACCAACCCGGTGGGTTAAAAAAAATAAGTAAATAATCCGCACCAACTTACCAGCAAATATGATTGCAAATACATTCTTGATAAACATCACATTATGGGAATATATCAAGTAACGAGGTATTATAATAATTATTTAAGGATAAGATAGATATAATACGTGATAACAAAATGTTTATTATAATAAAAAAAGAATGTACATTCTGTTTAAAAAATGACCAATTACAAAAAGCTTCCTTGATCTATAATACCTTATTAGTTACTGTTACTAGAAAAAGCACCTGCGGCAACAACTCTCTCAATCTACAATGAATAATTAGTTTAAACTACTTTCCCCCATTCAATGAAGAAAATAATATAATTATTTGATGTTTCATACCCAATTATTTACTTTTAAATTATTTGCAGTTAAGTTTTTTTTATAAAAAAAGTTACTTTTATAACTTTTCAAACAAATAGTACAAGTATAATTTTTTTATTGTATTAAACGTAGAATATTTTTATTCTATTAAACGTAGAATACTTCATTGTAATTTTAATTTAAAATAACTCATTTTAAAATGTAAAATCTGGTGTGAAACACTCACACAACTTTCTCTTGCCAGTGCAAATAATTAACAATAAACCTAACATTAGTAATAAAACATTAGAAATAAACACACAAACTAACCTCAAAAAACATTAGTGAAATAAACAAAATTAAAATCGACCTCAGTTTGGCTTAAAAATACGGAAAATCGCTCATTTACACTAAACTAGGCACTGTAGAAAAAAATGCTTTAATTAAAGTTGTAGATCTCTTAATTTCCTATAAATTTTATTTTATACACTTTTGTCGTAAAATGCATTCTAAGGCCGAAATCTTAAAAAAAAAATTTTTTCACACGTTTTCGTGAGAAAAAAACAGAAAATTCCTAATTACCGCTAAACTAAGCGTTATACAAAAAAAAGTTTGAAATAAAAGTTGTATAATTTTACATTCTCTACAACTTTTATTATATAACATTTTGCGCTAAAATGCATATTAAAGCCGCAATCCTAAAAAGAAAATGTTTTTACGTAAAAACAGCCTCGAGCAGAATTTCAGCAAACATAGCGCCTACCTTTCTTGTAGAGCATAAAAAATTTAGTAAACCAGGCGATTTTTAAAAAAATCGTAGGACCAGTTTTTGAGAAAATCGCAAAAAAGTAAAAAATTATACGAATAAACTACTACTTCCGGTTGACCGATTTTGATGAAAATGTTCGTGTCCGGTCCGGTAGTGGTATGTAACTTAAGTTTCAAGTTTGAAGTTCGTACGATGTTCCGTTGTTGAGATATTCTGTTCACACACACACACACACACACACACACACAGACACACACACAGACCAATCGCTAAAAACATGTTTTTTGGGTTCAGGGGGTCTGAAAACGTATAGATCCGGTGAAAACTCGATTTCGAAAAATCGACATGAAAGCAATACTATCCTTCCTATATATTCATATAGGCAAGAGAAAGTAAAAAGTTACTTTTACAACTTTTCAAACAAATAGTACAAGTATAATTTTTTTATTGTATTAAACGTAGAATACTTCATTGTAATTTTAATTTAAAATAACTCATTTTAAAATGTAAAATACATCTACACAAAAATAAAACAAAATATTTGGTGTGAAACACTCACACAACTTTCTATTGCCAATGCAAATAATTAATAATGAACCTAACATTATTAATAAAATATTAGAAATAAACAAAAAACTAACCTCAAAAAACATAACCTTATTTTAATCATGAGTGAATGACGCAAAATTAAAATCAAACTCAGTTCAGCTTAAAAATACGGAAAATCATTCTTTCACACTAAACTAGGCTCTGTAGAGAAAAATTCTTTAAATAAAAGTTGTAGATTTTTTTATTTCCTATAAAATTTATTATATACATTTATGTCGTTAAATGCACACTGAGGCCGAAATCTTAAAAAAAAGATTTTTCACACATTTTCGTGAGAAAAAAACAGAAAATCGCTAATTACTGCTGAACTAAGCGTTATACAAAAAAATCTTTGAAATAAGAGTTGTAGGTTTTTAAACTCTCTACAACTTTTATTATATAAATTTTTGCACTAAAATTTATAATGAAGCCGTAATCTTAAAACAACTATTTCTTTACGTGAAAACAGCCTCACCGAGAATTTCAGCAAACATGACGCCTACTCTATCTTGTAGAGCATAAAAAAATGAGTGAAACAGGCGATTTAAAAAAAAATCGTAGGACCAGTTTTTGAGAAAATCGCAAAAAAGTGAAAAATTTTACGAATAAACTACTACTTCCGGTTGACCGATTTTGATGAAAATGTTCGTGTCGTGTCCGGTAGTGGTATGTAACTTAACTTTCAAGTTTCAAGTTCGTACAATGTTCCGTTCTTGAGATATTCTATTCACCCACGCACACACAGACACACAGACACACACACACACAGAGACACACACACACAGACCAATCACTAAAAACATGTTTTTTGGGTTCAGGGGGTCTAAAAACGTGTAGATGCGGTGAAAACTCGATTTCGAAAAATCGACATGAAAACAATAACTTACTTTCCTTCCTATATATTCATATAGGCAAGAGAAAGTAAAAAATCTAGTGTGAAATTCTCATACAACTTTCTCTTGCCAACTTGCAAATAATTAACAATAAACCTAACATTAGTAATAAAACATTAGAAATAAACAAAAAACTAACCTCAATAAACATAACCTTATTTTAATCATATATGAAAGACGCAAAATGAAAATCGAACTCAGTTTGGCTTAAAAATACGGAAATCACTCTTTCTCACTAAACTAGGCTCCGTGGAGAAAAATGCTCTCAATAAAAGTTGTAGATCTTTTAATTTTCTATAAATTTAACTATATACACTTTAGTCGTAAAATGCATACTAAGGCCGAAATCTTAAAAAAATCAATTTTTCACACATTTTCGTGAGAAAAAAAACAGAAAATCGCAAATTACCGCTAAACTAAGCGTTATACAAAACATTGTTTGAAATAAAAGTTGTAGGATTTTAAATTCTCTACAATTTTTATTATATAAATTGTTGCGCTAAAATGCATATTAAAGCCGTAATCTTAAAAAAACAACGTTTTTACGAAAAAACACCCGCACCAAGAATTTCAGCACACATGTCGCCTACCCTATCTTGTAGAGAATAAAAAATTTAGTAAACCAGGCGATTTATAAAAAATCGTAGGACCAGTTTTTGAGAAAATCGCAAAAAAGTGAAAAATTATACGAATAAACTACTTCTTCCGGTTGACCGATTTTGATGAAAATGTTCGTGTCGGGTCCGGTAGTGGTATGTAACTTAAGTTATAAGTTTCAAGTTCGTACGATGTTCCGTTCTTGAGATATTCTGTTCACACACACACACACACACACACACACACACACACACACACACACACACACACACACACATACTCACACACACGCAGACACACACACACACAGACCAATCGCTAAAAACATGTTTTTTGGGTTCAGGGGGTCTGAAAACGTATAGATCCGGGGAAAACTCGATTTCTTAAAATCGACATGAATACAATAACTTACTTTCCTTCCTATATATTCATATAGGCAAGAGAAAGTAAAAAGAAAAAATAATCGTGGTTTCGTACCGCATGCAAACTGTTAATTACCCCGCTGATTATCAACTAATTGTTCCAGCTATATTCCATGAATATCGTAACTTTATTTGTAGTTAAATTTTAAAATTGTTTTTTCTAAATGTTATAATGGATAAATAATTAAAACTTTTCACAAATTACACTTTATAAACACCAATAGAATAAAACATATAGGTGGTCTTACAGACAAATAAATCTTAATTAAATATATTTGATAACAAAAGAGTAAAATTACATTACATTTCTAAAAGATTTTAAATTCTTTGGCAAATGATAATTTGTTTTTTTTTTAATTTGCGACTATTGTTATCCATTCTTTGTTGAACTAAATTACAATGTGTTACTTAATTATCTTATATAAGTATTAATATAATTTTTATGGCCAAAATTTTCCTCAGTTTTTCTTTACAACTCCAAGCAGATGCCTGGTCAGTCTCATTTTTACACTCTGTACGGTGTAATAATTGCCCCATTTCCTACCGCAAGTTTCTTGAGTTGTTATGAATAATATACAGGGTGATTTTTAAGTATGGAAACAGCTTTATATTGCGTAATTGAGACTTATTTGGCGAAAAAAGCTTATGCGGATCTGCATATTTAAAAAAATCCAACTTTTTTTTGGTTTTGAAATTTTTGTCCGCCATCTTGGATCCACCATATTGGATTCAACTTTATTTTTTTTAATGGAATGTTGGTCGTGTGATACGTCATTTCAATGTGAAATTTTAAGAAAAAAAACAATGGCGCTAACCGTTTTTCAATTGATGCCTTCGCGTTTTAGTTATAAGCATTCAAAGTTGCAATTTTGGGAAAATTGTGTTAGCAATAAAAAAGGTAGAACGCACGGTTAGATTGTACACTTTTTAGATTTCATAAAAGTATTTTTTATAGTAGTTATTAGTACTTATGAAATTTTTTAAATAAATTGTTTTTGCATACTTCTATGCTCGGACAGAACTCTCGTGATGAAGAGTTTTTGCGTATATGTATATTTTAGTTAAAAATATTGTTTATAGCTTAAAATAGTAATAAATTGTAATGTATATTTAACTAAATAAAATAAATAGAAAAAAATAATAATAAAACGGTTCGTTTAGCTAAGTAGACTAACAAGAGTGTGTGTTGACTTATATATTTAGTAACTTAAAAAAATACACTGAATTATTATGTTTGATATAAATAGGTAATATTAAAAAATAAGTCCATTATATTATAATTACAACTCAGTCCGTTATTTCTTTATAAAAATAAAAGGGTTAAATTAAGCTTCCCCTCACTTTACATGTTCTCATAAAGGGTAATATAAAAATAATAGCTTTGTAGTTATGTTTATGATGGTAGATGAATTTATGATTCGGTCTATTGCACATCATAACAACTGTTGTTTTCAGTTATTTGACTCTAATCAGTCCAGGTTGACATTTGAACTGAATTATATTAGGCTCATATTACAAATAGAATCTTCCTGTTTAAAGTTTAGTACGCCCTTTTTCGATTAGGTTAATCTGGATTTGTAACTATTCTTTACTTTTATTAAATTCATTGATCCATGGATTAGAATTACGTTAAACTACTTACTTTCATACATTTTCGTTCAACAATGTCTGTTTATCAGAGATGTAAAAAAAATTGCGATTGTGATCACAAAAAAATGAAAATTAGAAAACTAATTGAAAATTGTGGTTGAATTGTGTATTGTGATTAAATATGTTGATTGTATTGAAATTGTGGTGATTTTTTGGTAAGAAAAATCAATAACACTAATAACTTCGAAGTAAGGTAATCAAAAGAAAGTTTTTCAAAAAATTGAAAATTAAAAACTAATTAAAAATTGTGGTTGAATTGTGTATTGTGATTAAAAATATTGATTGTATTGATTGAGGAGATTTTTTGGCAAGGAAAATCAATAACATCAAAAGAAAGTTTTTAAAATTTTATTTAATTGAAAACTGTTACAAATTCTTCATCATTTTAGATTACAATGGAGAACTGGAACATAAGTATGGTAACGTTTTTAAAATCGACAAAGTTACTTATTTGTTAAGTTGTTGAGTAACAACTTAACTTAACTTTACTTTAACTTAACTTAACTTTTTTTAGTAGCAACTTAACTTTTATCTTTTTTGTCTATAATTTTTATTTTGGTACTGTACATTGAGCTACATAATATTTCCGTACATCATATTTTAATAGGTCATTTCAGAAAGCCTATAGGCTAAGTCAAAAAATTAACTTTTGGAAAAATTAAAAAACTTGTAATTTACTACATTTCAATGAAAAACAATATTAGAAAATATAATTTGTTCAGAGGGCTGTCCCATTTAATACAAAATGTATACTTAATGTTTTTTTAAATATAACACACTTGTTAAAACAAAAATGAAAACAAAAATGCCTGCCGCATTGGTAACGGTTGGTAACGTGCTCGCCTCTCATCATGCGGTCCTGGGTTCGAATCCCACTCAGGCACGGCATATTTTCATACGTTACATATAATCATTTCATCCTCATTACACACAGTTACACCCCAACGTCGTCGCTAATGACCTTTGATGTTGATGCGACGTTAAATAAATTAAAAAAAAAAAAATCAAAATGAAAATTCAGACTAAAGGTGTTTCTGAAATAAATTGGAACTTAACGTTTTTTCTGTAAAATACATTGTAAGACCAGAAGAAAATTTTGTTGTACAATAGTATTCATTTATTTATTTATTTCACTAGTTTACATTAGTGACTTAAATAGCTTTTTGCTATTTAAAATTATTTTTAAGAGATCAAACACTTTCATTTTTTTAATTAGAAGGAAATATTAATATCCTTAAGGATAAGCGTTTGCTTAGTGTTATATAATTTAAGGAAAGCCAGACTTATGTGATTTTTGTAGGGATGGTAAGTTAACATTTAGTTATGCCTAAAATAGTTTAAAAGTAAAATAGCTCCAATCAATAGATGTATAGCTACAGCCAATGAAATAAATGGAGAGATAGATCTGTTTCACAGATATGGTAAAATTAAAGAAAAACTGTACAGGATACTGTGAAGGAAGGCTGTAAATACTGCGTGATCTTTATGTTATTTTATATATTTTTATGTTATTTGTGTCTATGTGGTGTATGTTAAGCTCGGCGGCTGACTGTTTTACGTTAAACACAAAAATATGTTATTTCTTTGCTCCAATTCTTGTGTTTTATGTAAGATATCTCTGAAAGTATTGCATTTACAGCTCTGGAACCAATTTTATTCAATTTTTCAGATTAAAAAACATAAGAAACAAACATATTTGTATCTTTGTAAGTACCTTTAACAGCCTTTTTATACAGCCTTACCTCACGGAGGGTACAGAGTTCTAGGTGAACTTTATCGCTAGCCGTAACTCGCTAACTAATGATGTTTACATGAATGTTTACATTCATATGTTTACATGAACTTTTTCTTATTTTTAGTTATAGAATGAGATCCCAAGTGATTGCCGTATAGTTTTGAATCACCCTGTATATGTTATGATAAAGTCAACTACATAATGACATAAAAAGTTTTAAAAAACCCCTAAATACTGTAATTTACATGTAAGATGGGACTGAGTGTGTGTCGTTTAGAGAATGATTTGTAAAAGTTTCTAAAATGAAATCTATTTAATATTATAAAACTATTACTTTGCTTCGAGTAATAAAGCATACATAATATTGAATATAAGATAATAGAAAATTTACCGGTTTTTCAATACTGTTTGAAAATTCTGAATATTTTATGCAAATTGTTGCTTACAGCAATATAATAGGATCACGGTATCATCATGGTCACGGTGTGGAAGCTTCAGGGGGTTCAACCGTCGGTCTCATCTTGCCATGGCACGCGACATAACATTCAGATCTATCTTGTCGACGACAGCCAGCAACCCTCATTGTTCCGCCAAGATTCATCCAAGTGTAAACGCAGCATGCAGGGTAAAACCACCCTTGAAACATTAGTAATGTTACACTCATATGTTTCATAATTTCTAATATTATTATAATCAGTATTTTGTAAATTGTATTGTTGTCGTTATTTAGTAATTTATTGCCAGTCAAAAGGTAATGGTTATATTTAACGATACGCTATTGTACGTCAAAAAGAATTCTGTAAACCGTTAACTGTTGCTTATCGTATAAACCTGCATATTGTTTAACGTACTTATTTAAATGGAAAATTATTATTTACAATCATTATAAACTGAACTGAACTGGTTATTCTGAACTGACTTTTTGGCTTTCTGAAAGACAGAAAGCCCATAAGTCAACATTTTACATTTTTGCTTTTTCTTGCCTATATGAATATATAGGAAAGAAGGTATTGTTTTCAGGTCGATTTTTCGAAATCGAGTTTTCACCGGATCTACACGTTTTCAGACCCCCTGAACCCAAAAACATGTTCTTTTGAAGCTTAAGCACTACTTTCTAGTGGAAGAGTCCATACAAAGATTCTATGCAAAAATCTTTTTAAGGTGTATAACTACTGATATGACAACGATGAAGAACGTGAATAGCTCTGAAAATCAACATTTTTCTTTCTTAACCCTAGAGTCGGCAATCGTCAATTTTTAGACGATGTTACCGCTTGTTGATCAGGTCGCGTCGCAAAATAGGATTTGCTTTGCAATGTTGTTTTAGTTTTCATTTCATTTACAGACAGCTTTCTACAATAGTTTAGTGATGTATAAATTTTTACGTATAATACAATAGTTTTAATTGCATATTCTGCTTGTGTTTCTATGTTGAAACCACGCTGTCCTAGAGCTGAATTTGGTTATTTCTTAGTTAACATGATGTGTTTTTTTTATATATATATTTTCTTCAGTTTTGAACGTAGATTCGTTTTTTTGGTCTTATTTTGAAATAAACATTAAAAGTAACGATTCGTATATAATGAATTTTGAAAATAGAGCATAAGAAAGTTTTAAATATTAGTGTTATCTGAAATTTTAGAAAAATATTTGTTTAAAAATTATTTTCAAATAGTTTCAGCACCCCTTACTGTCAGATTAAAATTTCAGTAATATATTTATTCTATTTTTCTAAGTTTTATGGTTATTTTGATGTCACGTGACAAGGTTTTTGATTTATAGCAAATTTTTAATGATTTCTTTACGGTTCGGTGTCTGGAAATTCTCTGCCGGTCTAGAAAAATGTTATTGCCGGCTGTAGGATTAATGTTAAGAATTTAAATTTCTATTATTGCAGAAAGCTATTTTGAGTCATAATGTAAACTACTGAAATGAATAAATGAATACTATTTTACAGCACAATTTTCTTCTGGTATAACAACGTATTTTACAGAAAACAAAGTAAGTTAAGATTTTACTCCAATTTATTTCAGAAACACCTCAAGTCTAAATTTTTAAACAAGTGGCTCGTCTTTAAAAAGACAAAAGTATATTTTATATTAAAGCGGACAGCCCTCTGTACAATTTATATTTTTTTAAATTAAATTAAATTTTAATGTTGGAATTAAGAGTTAACAAGTAATAATTTTGTCATTAGTTAAAATATTGTAAAAAAAAAACTATTAGGAATCTCTACGTTTAAAAATATATAAGTATTAAAAAGACTGAATAACCCACCGGGTTGGTCTAAAAGGAAAGTCGTCGCCAAAATCAGCTGTTTAACAGCTAATTTTCGGAGACGAAGGTTCCTGGTTCAAATCCTAGTAAAGGTAGTTACTTTTATACGGATTTGAATGCTAGACAGTGGTTACCGGTGTACTTTTATGGTTGGGGTTCAATTAACCATACTCTCTCAGGAATGGTCAACCTGAGTCTGTACAAGACTACACCTCATTTACACGTCATACACATCATCCTCATCTCATTGGGTCATGGGGTTGCTTATTGTTCTGAATTGAACAGATTGCAACGTACACAAATTATGGATTACAAAAAAAAAGACTGAATTAAATTACCGTTTTTGAAAAGATTTTGATAGTCGATGCAATAAGTTTGTTTAAAGGTTTAATTGGTTAAGATTATTTTAATAACTAAACAAATTATTGAATTATATTACACTATTAAATTTCTAAGGAATCCAATGATTGGTGGTAGGTGAAGAGGTGCAAAATCTGCATCAAAAGAATATGTGAAATGCACACCTGCTTAGAGACGGTGGTGCACCGTCCATGGTGGCAGATGGTCGGACTGTTGCCTTACACTAATTTGCCTGCTGTCGTATAGTAATGCCTCCTCCTTCTCCTCCACTTCCTCTCACTCTCGCTCTCTCTCTCTCTCCATTTCACCCTACCACCTCTTCACCGTATCATCTCCTCTTCATCGGCAGACAGTTGGCTACTTCCTTTACTTCCGCCGCAACAAAACATCGCGGTACGAATAACAACAATAGAATAATATACCCCCTCAAAAACGAACAAACCCCCTTGCGTTTGACTTCTTTCACTCGTGTTGCTCTCTTATAAATTAACTTCAGAATAACAAAAATATAATGTTCATATTAGAATAAAATAAAAAAAGAGCACGTGTCTGCTTGCAGGTGAGCTTGCAGGCATGCAACTGTATATTTCAATTTCAGTTCGAATTCACCTGAACACAGATTAATTTATAAAAAAAACTCTAAAAAATTGTGTTGTTTAGGTCATCAGCCGAAAGACTGGTTTGAACTTCTAGCGTTACTAAGTAAAACGAGGAGTGAGGAGGTTTACTATTGCCTTCCTCACTGAGTGGAAAAGTACGCTTATCAGCATGCCAGGCTCTCTGAAAAGTATCTACTTTCCTCCCTGCAAATTATACCTTCACTTCATTTACCACAGGGTCTGGCTGTATATTAAAATTCATTATTCTCAGAGGAGATAACCCTGACTAGTGTCTTTTACACCTCTACCTCTTCCGTTCCTCAATGTTTCAGTCATGTAATTTACTGACCATGTGATGAGAAACAGGACTATTTTTTGTAGCCCTGGAACTAGCAGATCGAGTGCAAATAATTTAACACTCCAGCTGTCTGCTATGAGGAGGTCTTTTTTGTATTCCTTCTTAATCAAGTATTTATTACTTTCTCTTGCCTATATGAATATATAGGAAGGAAAGTATTGTTTTCATGTCGATTTTTCGAAATCGAGTTTTCACCGGATCTATACGTTTTCAGACCCCCTGAACCCAAAAAACATGTTTTTAGCGATTGGTCTGTGTGTGTGTGTCTGTGTGTGTGTGTGTGTGTGTGTGTCTGTGTGTCTGTGTGTCTGTGTGTGAACAGAATATCTCAAGAACGGAACATCGTACGAACTTGAAACTTAAAACTTAAGTTACATACCACTACCGGACGCGACACGAACATTTTCATCAAAATCGGTCAACCGGAAGTAGTAGTTTATTCGTATAATTTTTCAGTTTTTTGCGATTTTCTCAAAAACTGGTCCTACGATTTTTTTTAAAATCGCCTATTTTACTCAATTTTTTATTCTCTACAAGATAGGGTAGGCGCCATGTTTGCTGAAATTCTCGGTGAGGCTGTTTTCACGTAAAAACTTTGTTTTTTTAAGATTACGGCTTTAATATAAATTTTAGCGCAAAAACTTATATAATAAAAGTTGTAGAGAATTTAAAAACCTACAACTTTTATTTCAAACATGTTTTTGTATAACGCTTAGTTTAGCGGTAATTTGCGATTTTCTGTTTTTTTTCTCACGAAAACGTGAGAAAAATTGATTTTTTTAACATTTCGGCCTTCGTATGCATTTTACGACCAAAGTGTATATAATTAAATTTATAGAAAATTAAAAGATCTACAACTTTTATTTAAAGCATTTTTCTCTACAGAGCCTAGTTTAGAGAGAAAGAGTGATTTTCCGTATTTCTAAGCCAAACTGAGGTTGATTTTCATTTTGCGTCTTTCACTCATGATTAAAATTAGGTTATGTTTGTTGAGGTTAGTTTTTTGTTTATTTCTTATGTTTTATTACTAATGTTAGGTTTATTGTTAATTATTTGCACTGGCAAGAGAAAGTTGTGTGAGTGTTTCACACCAGATTTTTTTTAAATTATAATTACAATATTGTATTGTTTCAACATTTTGTGATTCTCTATTTTTGCATTACTTAAGCTTACACCCCTTCTTAAGTATTTGTTCGAATCCATGAGCTTTAGATTGATAATTTTTAATATTTTCGTTTCTCTTCTTACTTGTTTTTTTTCTAATTTTTATGTTACATATTTTGGCAATCTCATATGGGAAAATTAGTCCAGTGTTATTTTAATGAAAGAAATTATTACATCCCATTGTGGGGAATTAATTGTATTTTTTGAGTTTTAAGGAGTTATTACTAAATGCCTCACATTTATAATGTTCAATTAATCGTTTCAAATCCATGTTATTTAGGTCTTTAGCCGAAAGGCTGGTTTGAACCTGTAGAGGTTTTACTAAGTAAAACGAGGAGTGAGGTGGTTTACCATTGCCTTCCTCACTTAATGGAAAAGTACGCTTATCAGCATGCCGAACCCTCTGAAAAGCACATATTTTCCACTCTGCAAATGACACCTTCGCTTCATTCACCACAAGGTCTGGCTGTATAATGAAATTCCTTACTTTCAGAGGAGATAACTCTGATTAGTGTCTTTTACACCTCTACCTCTTCTGTTCTTAAATGATTCAGTCATTTAATTGGCTGACCATGTGATAAGAATCAGAACTATTTATTTTAGCCCTGCAACGAACAGATTGAGTGTAAATAATTTGACACTCCACCTGTCTGTTATAGGCAGATCAAATCCATATAGGTACACATTATAGTACTAATTCGGAAATCAGTTTTGAAGATTCTAAGACAGGAAGGTTAGTTAAAACATAGTTAAGAAGAAAACCAGAAAGTGCTAATAAAGTTGAATTAGTTTATATAGGTTTAAGTATTTAAATTTTTAACCAAATATTTGTATTAAGTAATTTTATTCTTTTAATGTCGTGGGTTCTAAGTTCGGGGTTCATGATAAGAGCCAGTAAGAATGGATTGAATTTCTGATGTACTCAAATTTTAAATATATAATTTAAAATTTTAATGTTTTGAAGTTCAATTTTGGTTCTAATTATTATTATTATTATTTTGTATTAGGTATTATTTGTAAATTTGGTTGGATGAGAGTAATTTTTATTTTGTTTATTTTTCTTCAGAATTTTTGAATTAGGCAAAAAATTATTTATAATGTATTTTTGTATGTTTTTTTCCACTTATGTTATATTGTCTTTTCTTGTTTCATTTTTTAATTTATTTTTCAGTGATGAGACAGGATTAACCTTTTGGAGTAATCTAATTTCCACTCTATGTAAAGTATAACATGTATTCTATTTTATATATTTTGTTACAAATTGTTGAACTGTATAGTTTATTTTGAATTTTAAAATTTTCTTTTTTATTATGTTACAAAATGTTGTATTGTTCTTATGTTTGAATGGAAAATTATTATTATTATTATTATTATTATAATTATTATTATTATTATTATTAATTGATGGCTTTTACAATTGTACCGTAGGCTAGTTACTACTGATAAAAAATGAATTAATATTTTTATGTGCTGATTAACTAAATAGTAAATTTATAAATACACAAGTACTAGTAGATGTAAGAAATTAGATGAAGCAACTCTGTTTGTACGGCAAAATACCGGAATAAAAATTGTTGTATATAAATAAATAATTAAATTGAAAATAGCGTTATTAAGACAATTTAAAATTTTGTACAGAAACAAAATATCTTAAAAGAAAATCATCTTTAAATAAATGTCTCATAGTACTTCAAAAAATCTGGTGTGAAATACTCACACAACTTTCTCTTGCCAGTGCAAATAATTAACAATAAACCTAACATTATTAATAAAACATTAGAAATAAAAAACTAACTTTAAAAACATAAACTCATTTTAATAATGAGTGAAAGACGCAAAATGAAAATCAACCTCAGTTTAGCTTAAAAATACGGAAAATCACTCTTCCACGCTAAACTAGGATCTGTAGAGAAAAATGCTTCAAATAAAAGTTGTAGATCTTCTAATTTTCTATAAATCTGATTATACACTTTTGTCACTTTTGTCATAAAATGCATACTAAGGCCGAAATCTTAAAAAAGTATATTTTTCACACGTTTTCGTGAGAAAAAACAGAAAATCGCTAATTACCGCTAAACTAAGCGTTATACAAAAAAATGTTTGAAATAAAAGTTGTAGGATTTTAAATTCTCTACATTTTTTATTATATAAATTGTTGCGCTATACAACATATTAAAGCCGTAATCTTAAAAGAACTCTTTTTTATGTAAAAACAGCCTCACCAAGAATTTCAGCAAACATGGCGCCTACCCTATCTTGTAGAGAATAAAAAATTGAATAAATAATTAAATAATTTGGACCAGTTTTTGAGAAAATCGCAAAAAGTGAAAAATTACACGAATAAACTACTACTTCCGGTTGGCCGATTTGAATGAAAATGTTAGTGTCGGGTCCGGTAGTGGTATGTAGCTTAAGTTCTAAGTTTCAAATTCGTACAATGTTTCGTTCTTGAGATATTCAGTTCACACACACACACACACACACACACACGCGCGCGCGCGCGCACACACACACACACACACACACACACACCTACACACCTACACACACACACACCTACACACACACACACGCACACAGACCAATCGCTAAAAACATGTTTTTTGAGTTCAGGGGTCTGAAAACGTGTAGAAAATTGGTGAAAACTCGATTTCAAAAAATCGACATGAAAACAATACTTCCCTTCCTACATATTCATATAGGCAAGAGAAAGTAAAAAAGGTATAAATCAAGTAAATAGATAAGAAGCTTTCTGTATTTTTTTCTAAATTAATACTAAGGTAAGCATAGCTATTAATTTGTTGTAAGTTTAATTATATATACTATCAAACAACCATAACACTCATTAAACTAAACTAATAATTTTATCTCAGTTATTTAAGAATTATGCAATTTACGTAAATTACCTGAGAATGTTACTAAAGAGCCGCAATAAATAGTTTAAATTAATTGATAGAATTTTATCTAATTTAATTGAGAGTAATTGGTATAAATTGATAGGAAATAATTATTATCTTGGTAGAAGAAAATATATTTCCACCTTTTTACATTTCTTTATATTTATTTTTCTATTTCAAATATGAAGTTTAACTTTCAAGATATGCTGTGGGTAGAATATGTAATAATTATTAAATTACAGTACCTGTATTTAATTATTATTAAGTAGTTGTTTTATTTTGTTTATCGGGCATCGACTGCCATGGTCATTAGCCTTTGTCAAAATTCTAAGAAACTTACTGCGACCAAAAGATCAGTGCTGTCAAATGTATTCAAATTATATTCGTTTATGCTTCATCACTTAAAATACAAACTTAAAAACTACCCAACTGCCAAGAGTGTACAGGGTTCAAGACAGCTTAAAACAAGAAAATAAATTTAAGTTCTTATAAGAAATTCATCAGACGTCAAAAATTTAAAACAAATAAATCGGGTGAAAAGGGCCCGCGCACTTTTTTTAATAATTTTTGTAAATAAATCAAAATAACATACTGTATAATATTAGGCTACATTCAGTTCTGTTGAAATTGCTGTATTTTTACTTTATTTTAATAATATTTATAGGTTATTTGTATTTATTTAATATTTTTCTGTATTAAAACTGTATTTTTCTTTGGGTTTTGGAACTAAAAAGGTGGGATTTAACGTTTAAATTTGACTTTTGAAAAAATTGTTAAAATAATAAAAATGTATTGTACCATATTACATTTTCATTCCCTTGAAATTGTTGTATTTTTTTCATTATACATAATAATAAACAGTTCTAAAAAATACTGTATGTTCATTTTGTTGTTGTTTAGGTCATCAGCCGAAAGGCTGGTTTGAACCTCTAGAGGCTTTACTAAGTAAAACGAGGATTGTTTACCCTGCCTTCCTCACAGAGTGGAAAAGTATGCTTATCAGCATACCAGGTCCTCTGAAAAGCATCTACTTTCACCCTGTAAATGACACTATCACTTTATTCACCACAGACTGTACATATATTCAGCTGTAAATGGTGTATAATGAAATTATTCTAAGAGGAGAGTAGCCTAACTCTTTTAACTAGTGTCTTTTACACCTCTACAGCCCAGCCTTTCTTAGTTTGCTCCTAATGTAAACAAATAATGACGTCACTGAGCATGCGCATTATATCAAAATGAGTACACGCTGATTTAAAAGTAACAACAAAATACTTTCAAAAGTATTTAAATACAAAATACTTTTAAAAGTATTTTTATAAATGAAATTGTTAGGCCTACATCATATCATGACTGATGTTTTAAGTACTTATAATTTAAAAGATAGATAGATTTTAAAAGATAGATAGATATAACTTAATACGACATCCATAAAGTCGCGGACTCCAGCGTGCACCCTGTAGTAGGTGGCTTTGGTTTGTTGACAGTAGGAGCAAACTAACAACGGCTGAACTGTATCTCTTCTGTTCTTAAATACTTCAGTCATATAATTGGCTGACCATGTGATAAGAAAGAGAACTATTGTTTGTAGCCCTGGAACTAGTAGATCGAGTGCAAATAATATAACACTCCACCTGCCTTTTATCGGCAAGATTAAATACCAAAAAGGCAAAAAGGTTAGCGTTAATTACCACTTTGTTACCAATGGTGGTATTTAACGTTAAAATCTGATTTTTTTAAAAGTTGTAAATAATAAAATTAAAATGAAATGCTATACAATATTACATTTTGTTCTCTTGAAATTGTTGTATTTTTTTATGAATACGTAATAATAAATAAACAGTCTTAAAAATACTGTATATTTACTTAAAACAGGCCTGTGCATGTTGTCCGGAATTTCACGTATCCGAAATCGTACCCTTATATTACGGTTATGCGTGATTTTAATGTTCAGTAGAATGTATGCAACTACCACTTGTCGTAACTAAACTACTGATAATTCTATATCTAATATTAACTGAAATACTCTTAAATTACATCGATTTTAAAATTTCGAGTAACAATATTGTGACTTACAAACGTTTGTAAAGAAGAATAGAATACTGATGGTGTTTGAGCTGAAGTTAGTAAAAATGTAAAGTTAGTTATAAATTATAATAAAAGTACAGTAGTAAATTTGTTTGGTTAAAAATCCCGTTGATTGGTTTGGTATGATACAAACAAATAAACAAACATTCCTTTTGAAGTTAAGGAATTAAAGTACTTACTGAGTGAGCCGCAGAATTGTTTGCTCCTCGTCGAACCAATCACAGAAAATTGTATCCACAGAGCGAATGTAACGACTACCAGTGACTATCGATAATTGTTTCGGCTGCATAAAAACTGCATTCACAATGTAAAGTTTTTTGCCTTGTGCAAATATTTGTATTGTCGGTATGTGAAGTCAATGCAATGATTGGATAGTTAGAAGTACATGTATTCGATAAATCACCGTGTGACAGGCAAATAACTGTCGTATTTTGTTCTGCTACCGCTTGGAGCGCCACCACGTCGGCGCCAATAAGGATAAGAAATACAAGAAAAGGACGAAGATGAAGAACAAAAAGAAGGTGGCCAGTTGTTAATGACAGGACCTGGAAAGTTGAGGTGCCGCACCGATCGGTTAATGAAGCTGTCCTTCCCATCATCGTTTCCCCACTGTAACAATTTTATGGCGCTTAACATTTTCTTTTAAGTGGCAAATCTGCAGTTTTACTATAAAATACGAGACAAACGTATAACTGTCAACAACATCCAGTTAATAAATTTATATGGCCAATCAGGTGTGAAACACTAAAGAAAATCGTCGTACAAAAAAATAACTAAAGCCTCTAAATCAGTAAATGTAAAGAAACACATCGTTAAATCAATACAATTGAGACTACAAACTCGAATCTTTGAAATTATCTATGTAATTTATCCTTGGTATTTTATGGGTAAGTATATCAAGATTTGATCTACTAAAATATTTTAGGTACAGATCCTATCCCACTAGTTTTAATCGCCAAAAGGGCGGTATTTTATCAAATACCAACAATATATTTAAAATATAAAATATTTAAAATATACTTAAAGGGATCACTATACCTCGAAAATCGAAAAAATCAATTTTTCCAATTTTGGGGCCATTGCCTTCTATATCTTTTTCTGTGTAATTAGCCTACATATAAAAATCATAACTGTACGATAGAAACTACGGAAGCTATGCAGATTATTGTTAAGTAATTTTTTGATCAGAATTTCTTTAATTGAGTTAATCTGTGGAAAAAATTAAGAGTTGCGATATTCAAAGAACACAGAAAGCTGAGAAGACCATGGAAAGTGTGTCAAAAGAAGCAAGACAAGAGAAAAACACAGGAAATTATTTGAGGAAAAGAACAGTCTGGTGAGGATCATATAATGGTGCAGGCCGATTTTAGGGTAAGTAAAACTTTACAGCTCATTTCCCGCAAATTCACTTTTTTCCATAAAGGTACAGTTTCCTCAAAAACTATTTGACTTTGAAGGTTGAAATTTTTTTAGCATGTTTCCCACAATAATTGTGGCATATGGTACTGGAATTATTGCAGTATTATTACTAAATTCTAAATAAAATAAAAAAAATATACAAAAAATAATTAAATTGCTTTTACATTTTTCAGAAAATATTCTCGAAATGGTATCGCTAGCTCTATATTAATAATTCTAGTACCAGAGCTTAAAAAGATGTCATAGAAAAGGCACCAAAAAATTAAAGCCCTAACTCTTAACGGTTTCTTATAAACCGTTTAGTACGGTTGTCAGAGCTATAGTTCATCAAAACCATCAGTCATAGCCAAACTTCACGATTTCAATCAAAATTACTTCGTACGTTTGTTAACGCTCCATTTTTTGTGTCGAATCACACACTTTATCACTTTTATCATTAAAAATGCATATTAAGGCTGCAAACTTAAAAGAAAAAAAAATCTTTTTTACCTTGAGAGCACAGCCTCCCCAAAATTCAAGCAAATATAGCGCTTACCCTATCTTCTAGAGAATAAAAAATAAAGTTACTGAGGCGATTTTTAAAAACATCGTAGGAACCATTTTTGAGAAAATCGCAAAAAAGTGAATTTTTTTTTTTAATTCCTAATATGTGTACGTTGCAATCTGTTCAATTCTGAACAATAAGCAACCCCATGACCCAATGAGATGAGGATGATGTGTATGACGTCTAAATGAGGTGTAGTCTTGTACAGAATCAGGCCGACCATTCCTGAGAGAGTATGGTTAATTGAACCCCAACCATCAAAGTACACTGTCTAGCATTCAAATCCGTATAAAAGTAACTACCTTTACTAGGATTTGAACCAGGAACCTTCGTCTCCGAAAATCAGCTGTCAAACAGCTGATTTTGGTGACGACTTTACCTCTAGACCAACCCGGTGGGTTTAAAGTGAAAAATTGCATGAATAAACTACTACTGATGGTTGACTTACGTTGATGAAAATGTTCGTGCGTGGTTCTCTAGTGGTACCTAACGTAAGTTCCAAGTTTCAACTTCGTATACTTTGGACAATTTGAATTGGCACAAGCAGCTTCGGTGAATATCTACTCCAATCTTCACCCCTCGCCTTGCAACGACGGTACAGTCACAAAATTATACAATCGTTACTGTAATGTGCGACTCACGCACGTTCACTACGTTTTGTTTTCACTGTTGTTATTAATAAAATCTGTCCGACATAATGATGTTGCTAATATTTTGTTTTCATTTATGGTTTTCTGTTAATAATAATTTATTCAGACCATTTTGTTTAATTAGTTGCGTGCGTCTGTAGAATACAGTTTAGTGAGTTTTTGCAGTTTAGTTCTTGTAATTTATCATTTAAATTTTTACTGGGACAAATTAAATACATATTTTATAATGAAATAATTATTTGTATGTTTGTACATTGAAATAAGGTTGCAGGCATTTGCGTACATTAAAATTTGTAGATCTTGTTAAAAGAATAGGCTATGGGTATACTTTATGCGGAACTGTGTGTACACGTAGAGCAAGAGTTGTGCCAGTTCGAATTGTCCACAGTATACAATATTCCGTTTCAAGATATTTTGTTCACACACAGGTCAATCAGAAACACGGATATCAGAGCTCAGCTGAATATATTTTCAATGAGAGATAAAATAAATGGGAGTAGGAGGGATTGGTTTCAACATGTGGACAGAATGAGTGAATACCGGATCCCTAAGCAGGCCCTGATATACCAACCAATTGGGAAAAGAGATAGAGGGCGTCCAATGAAAAGATGGACCGATTGTAGAGGCGAAGAGGTTCGGAACAGGCAATAATGCCTTACCCGTGAAAGGAAGAAGAAGAAGAAGAAGACAGATCAATCGCTAAAACGCGTTTTTTTTTTTTTGATTGAGGGGTGCTTAGATCGTGTTTACTACCTGGTGAAAACTAGATTTCTAAAAATCGAAATGAAAACAATAAGGCCTACTTTCCTTCCCTATGTATTAATATAGGGGAAAAAAAATTGTAAAATGTCAACGACCAAATGTTATTGTTGCAATCACAACCATTCAGAATTATAGATAAGTATGGAATGGTCTGTTATTGCTGATGTCGGACGAACGAACACCGAAACAAGTGTTTACTGACAAGACAATCGGACAACGTGATACCGGACGACCTAGAAGAGATGGATATTCCATTCTTAACAAAATAACAGATTACCAAGTTTGGAGTCGGAAAAGGGGAGGAGATTAAATCCGAATCATTTGCGATGATGATGATAATAATAATAATAATAATAATAATAATAATAATAATAATAATAATAATAATAATAATAATAATAATAATAAAAATAAGCCTAATAAAGTATTGCATTATTATCGTAACCTTAAAATGTTTAAGAAGTTGTAATTCTAGATTAAAAATCGTATTAATTATCTTTTGCTCTCTTTTCAGTTTTAATTTTATCAGAGAACACTGAAAATATTCTTAACATTCAGTAGAAAAAGATTTGTGAGGCAGACATTTATCTATGAGAGAATTTATTGTAGTAGCATCTAATAGCCACTCAATTAAGTTTTAAGAGGTTTCGATATTACATTCAAATATATTTTCTTAACAGGTATGTTGTTATTGCAGATTATAAAGTGAAATTTGCTTCTAAGTAGACATTTATGTTCGATTTAAAGCAATAAATAAATCCTAATTGGCCGAATTAGTGTGTAAGGGGCAGCAAAAGTAACGTAGAATATATTTGAGTTCAGTAGCGGACCAAACAAGCAACAATAATCGTAAACTAAACTGCATGGAAAGTGAGGAAGGTAAAGAAAAAATTTATAAGGAACGGTAGAAGAAAGAGAGATAAAGAATCTGTGAGCGTAGTAAAAGAAGAAGGATAGAGTAAGCAAGTCTGCGCAAGAGAAACAGTTGATATTATCAAAAGACCAGGTTCACCAGTTTGTGTTCTCCGCACAAATGGACCAATAAAGATGTTAACAACTGATCAAGACACTGATTTAGAATTTTTTCTGCGAGTCTTTAATTTTGCGAGATAGATCTTTGGTTAATATTACCATAATGGTATACATGGAATCGTATTTCCTACTTCCAACTCTTGTAAAAGGTTTCATCTTGATTTTCCTAGTCAGATTAAAAGTGATTTTTATTTCTTATGCCACATTGTTGACAACAAAATACAATTTATGTAGTCTAATAAAATTCAATGTAATATTTTAAGGTATAATATAGTTCGATAATTTATAAAAAAAAGTTTTCAAATAAAAGGTTTAACGTCTGCTTCCATACCTCAATGGTTTGAAGAGATATTTTACGTTGATCTGAAAATTAGAAGGTCTTGTGTTCGATTCCTGGTCAACGCCTAGAAATTTATCTTCTTCTTCTTCTGCCTTTCACGGGTTAGGCGTTGCTGCCTGTTCCGAACCTCCACCATCTGCCCATCTCTTCCTTGGTCGTCCTCGATCCCTTTTACCCCTTGGCTTGTACCATAGTGCCTGCTTGGGTACTCTTTCATCCTTCATTCTACCTAAGTGATCTATCCACTTCTTCCTGCCCTCCATTACTTTATCATTTATGGAGAAGATATTAAGATGTTGTCGTATCTCCGTGTTTCTGTAACGGTCCTCTCTACTACAGCCATAAGTTTGCCGGAGAAATCTCATTTCTGCTGCTTGTAATCGGCTCTCTTCCCGTCTTGACAGAACCCACGTTTCACTTCCGTAAAGTACTGTTGGAGCAGCTATCGTTTTATAAAATCTCATTCTAGTGTCTTTACTTGTGATGTTTTTCAAGTTCCTGTGGATAGTACCACATATGTGTTGAAATCGGTGGATCCTATCATACACCTCCTTACTCTGTTGATAAGTTACCTCGCAACCTAGATAGTTAAAATGGGATATCTGCCTAGAAATTTATAAAAATTTAAAACCCACCGGTACAGTACCATAACCTATTCAGTCTTTTGTGACCTAACAGTACTAGATACGTCTTAAAATTAAAAGCTAAAGTTAAAATTTATTTATTTTTTGAAAATTGTATTTTTACTTTAGCTCATTTTATAGTCGCATCTAATACTGCTTTATCATAAGAGACTAAATTTCTTTACGCAATATCTTAAAACCTTAAAACCTCCATAAAAGTTATAGGAGAAGAATCAGTGAATCATTGGAAATGTCATAGGGAATATTTGTTTTAGAAAATATTTCAGTTTTTTAGAAAAATTGTTTTTAGATATTTATAACAAAATAAATAACAGACAGGTGGAGTGTGTCAAATTGTTTACACTAAATCTGTTAGTTGCAGGGCTAAAATAAATAGTTCTGTTTTTTATCACGTGGTCAGCTAACTAAATGACTGAATCATTTAAGAACAGAAGAGGCAGAGGTGTAAAAGACACTAATCAGAGTTTTCTCCTCTGAAAGTAATGAATTTCATTTTACAGCCAGATCCTGTGATTGAAGTGAAGGTGTCATTTGCAGAATGGAAAATATGTGCTTTTCAGAGGGCCCGGCATGCTGATAAGCGTACTTTACCACTCAATGAGGAAGGCAATGGTAAACCACCTCACTTCTCGTTTTACTTAGTAAAACCTCAACACGTTCAAACTAGCCTTTCGGCTGATGACCTAAACAACAACAAAATAAACTGCCCATTATATAGGCAGATGGATTGTTAAATTATTTGCACTCGATCTGCTAGTTCCAGCTTTACAAAAACGTTTTTCTGTTTCTTATCACATGGACAGCCAATTATGTGACTGAAGCATTTAACAACAGAAGAGGTAGAGGTGTAAAAGACACTAGTCAGAGTTATCTCTTCTGGGGGTAACGAACATGATAGCATTACCTTGGTACAAACAAACTACCCAGAGATTTAAAAGTTCTACAGTTCAACTCGAAATTGACACATTCATTAAAAAATACCACAGAAGACCGAATAACATACAATGGTCTGGATATCTCACTTTTAGACAATTCAGACGATACCCAGAGCTTGAAACGAAGACATCCTGTGGGCTTAATTTAAAAGAACAAGATAACACATCGAAAAATCTACTAAGTTTTCCCTTAGGGAGTTTTCTACGGTCATGAAATTTCAACGAGAAACCCCTTCTATTTATGTACATATAGAATAGATATTCGATTTTTCTGTAGTATAAAAGATAAAAAATTTAGTTTTTACAATTAGGTACAGAATGAAGTTGAATATGTGTCAGAAACATTTAAGATTGATTTTCTTAATAATGATTTGGAAAAATAAAATAAATGCTACTTGTTTTAGTAAATATTTTCTTCGGTCTTTACAATTTTCAGTGTAATAATAAAGTGATTTATTTGTTATTTACAGTTAATGTTGACAAACAACAATAACAAAATAATAGAGAAGCCACCTTGATTCGCAACTGTAATGCGAATTTCGTGATATAATTTTTTCCCACTGATTACTGAGCCATCAAATAAATTGCTAAATGGAACGTGAATTCAAATTTTATGACGTTTTTGTATTTGATTTACTTGGATGTCTAAACAACATGTTTGTTTGTAAAAAAATTTAATCTATAAAAGTATTGTGAAAATTTTTAAATGATTTTAATTAAGTTATTTTTATTTGATTTCTTTCTCACTGAGTTGGTCTAGTGGTAAAGTTGTCGCCGCGAGTACGCTGATTTTCGGAGACGAAAGTTCCGTGGTTTATATCCTAATAAATCTAATTACTCTTATACGGATATGAATATTAGACAGTGGTTACCGGTGATCTTTGATGGTTGGAGTTCAATTAACCATACTCTTTCAGGAATTACCAGCCTGAGTCTGTACAAGACTATACATCATTTAGAAAATCTGTTTTCTATCTATCTATAAAATTCTGGAACACTGTTTTGGATCGGTTTTCCATCTATCTATGGCAATCTATAAAAATTCTGGAAATTTTACGCGTAATTTTTAATGTACTCTAAATATGAACCTTTTTTTTCTTTAATTCTTTATTTACAACTGTAAAATTTTACAACAAGCAAATGTGATGATTATGATAATAATTTAAATGGTAGGTCTCTACTCCAGCGTCTTTTAAGGCGTCTAGGGGGATTATCAGGTAAATGGGGTGGAAAGTGAACGCACCAGGGGGTTCTCGTGCTCGTGTGACTTGTCGTGAAAGGCGTTTGTATAGGTATTCAATGGAATTTTGTACAAGTGCTGTTTTCAAATCTGTATGTAAGGTTTTGTTGCTAACGTAAAGAGGTGCATTTGCTATAAGGCGTAATGTTTTTGACTGGAATGCTTGAATTCGTTGCAAGTTAGAGGGTTTGGTTGAACCGTACATTTGGGACCCGTAGGTCCACATAGGTTTCAAAAGAGAATAATTTTGTGTAATTTTTGTGCCATTGGTAATTTTGGTCGTTTGTGAAGTAGGGAATATAGAAGTTTAAGTCGGGAATTCAGTAATAAACGTTTCCGTTTGATATGTGTGCTCCAAGTTAGTTGTTTATCAAAAGTCAGAACGAGATACTTGACCGTATCTGTTTTTGTGAGAGGTTCATTGTCTATGTATACTGGTGGGCAATCACCATGACGGAGTGTGAAAGTTACGTGAAGGGATTTTGTCGTATTAAGTTTTATTTTATATGTTTTACACCATTCGTGTATAAGATTGAGATGATGTTGGAGTGTTAGTGAAGCGTGTATAGAGTTTTGGTCTCGGGCTAATATCGCTGTGTCGTCAGCGTAGGTAGCAGTGAGGGTCTGGGGTAGGGTCGGTAGGTCTGAAGTATACATAGAATAGAGAAGTGGGGCTAAAATATGAACCTAAACTCTAAATATTTACTCTGAATATGTACCTCTATGTACGTATATGAACTCCTTAACTAAATTAAATAGTATAAGTAAAACAATATCAGCAAAAATATTTTGTGACAATAATTATATAACAAATTACCAATTTCAAGGCCACCTCTTTAGCGTACTGGTTAGAATTTCACACTAAATAAAAGGAAAATATAGGTTCAATTCCCGAAAAGAGTCTGGAAATATTAACTGTTAAAATCCACAGTAGTCTCTCTAACGACCAAGCTCTTGATGTGACTTTAAATAAACTAAAAAATTAGAAAATTAATTTCACGACCGGAGAAAATATTATTATTTTTACAAAATCATTTCTGTAAAAACAGAAAATGAAATACAGTTAGTTACTTTGTCTTCGACACCCGCTAACGTCGTGGATGAATTTCTACCCACAATATAACCTCATCGCATTAACTTGATGTGTATTTAATCATTGTTTCTACCCCGGAAGAGTCCAATCCAATAATTTTAACTTGGTGCAATATTGAATTCAGTCTTTCATTAGTATCGTCTAGGGACCTGTCTATGGTTCTCTACACTGTTATTTAATACCGCCTCAAGTAAATTCTCAGGCAGTGGGCTTTATATTATTAACCCTAAACAATTCGCTACAAGCTAGACAACAGATCTAGTGTAATTAATCATCATCTCATCGTATTATTTCTAAAAGAAATGCAGTAACTATTAATTAATTTTAATTCAAAATGTTGGTTTTCAAATACAGTAAAACCTCGTTTATCCGTCTCTTTTTGATCCGGATCCGATTTATAGACTATTTTTAATCTTCACGTATTCGACACAATAAAACAATACTCTCAGCGTTTTCACAGAAAATTAGCTAGACATAAAAACAAACTAATTAGACCAGTTACTTTACCTGACGACCCTCCCACAAGGCTAAAGAGAATTTGTAACAGAGATTTATTGTTACCTTAATAAAAAAATTACAAAACAATTCAGACGACTGAAATACAGGGTGATCGTAAAGTCGCACAACCCAAAATGATAACAGTCTTAGAAAGCTGTAATGTATTTTTTATTTTTCTTTCAAAGTTTACGATACAAGTTATAATTACAACTTACTTACTTACAAGTTCACAACAAGTGCTGGAAATGTCCACCGTGGTTTGCAATGCATGCATCAACGCGTTTTCTTACATTGCACGCAACCTTTTTGAGTGTAGCAGTAGCAATATTTGATATACAGTCTTCAATGTCTCTTCTAAGTCATCTACTGTATGCGGGTTGTTTTTGTACACATTATCTTTCAAATAGCCCCATAAATAAAAATCAGAAGGAGTCAGATCTGGTGACCGAGGAGGCCACAAACCACGAGAAATTATTCGGTCATCAAAGAAATCGTGGAGAAATTGGATAGTACTGTTTGCCGTATGTGAAGTTGCTCCGTCTTGTTGTAGCCAGCAATAACGTTCGTCAACATGTAGCAGTACTACGAACTGCATGATTATTTCTTGATAACGTTCTTCTGTGATTGTATCCGAAAAAAGATAGGCCCGACAATTCTCCGACGAGATACACCACACCACACCCCAATTTTTGAGAATGTAATGGCTGTTCATGGAATTCATGTGGATTCTCTGCAGACCATACTCTACAATTTTGACTATTAACATATCCACTTAGATGAAACCAAGCTTCATCGCTGAAAAAAACTTTGTCCAGAACAGATATGTCATTTCGAATGAAATTTTTAAACCAATGACAATACCGCAATCGCTTCTCCTTATCTGGCTCTTCGAGCTGATGAGTTACGTTAATCCGGTTCGGATGTAATTTTAATAACTTAGTGGCTTTATGAACACTTCCATAAGACAGTGCAGTCTGAGTAGAAAGTTTTCGAAGAGACTTTTTTGGAGAACGAATAAACGTTTCACTTATCGTCTGCAGACTGTCGTCAGATAAAAAACTTGGTCAGCCGGTACGATTACGGTCATTCACGCTACCTGTATCCCGAAAACGATGAAACAAACGAAATATGTTCGATTTGTTTGGCACTTTAGCATCTGGAAAGGCATTGTAGAAATGTTCTTGACACTTCGCGTAGGATTTCGATTCACAGTAACTCAAAACGATAGAGACGCGTTGTTCTTGCGTAAAAGACATTGCGACTCGAACTGAACAAACCAACTGGTTTCTGGCTAACTGTCGCCCGGTGGCGTGATCTAGCAGTGCTGCCACATACTGTACTACTAAACGAAAAATTCCCATATTCTAACCATATTTTACAAATTTACCTTTAATTCCTACACGGCTTCAAACATTTGGTTGCGCGACTTTACGATCACCCGGTATAACTAAATATACACTGATTCAGATTTCCATTAGTAAAATAAAATGTGGAAAGATTGCTACGAAGAGAAGGTCCTGAGTTCGATTCCCGGCCAGGGCCTGAAAAATTATTACAAATTCACACCCATCGACCCTTAACCCAACGTAGTCACTAATAACCAAATTGTTGATGCGATTTAAAATAAACTAATAAAAAAATGTCACTTTTGCCTTACTTAAACAAAAGTCAAAAAAAGAGTCTAAAAGTAATAAATATTTTTAAAACTATTTAATATTCGATCGATTTCAAGATCTTGAAATTTAATTTGAACCACAGAAAACACAAAACTTTTTAATCATATTAAACTGTAAAGACAAACGCTTTCAAACAAATTTCTCTACGGGTGGCTTATTGAAAAACATGCTCACTTATCACTAAAACAAAAACTTCCTATATATCTTGTACATTGGTTTAACATGATATAGCTTTAGTGGTTTTTGCAGTTCTCAAATTTTTGTATAATTTTTCAAAGTTCCTGTAACCTGGTCTCTGATGATCTGTATAACGATTACTGTTTGTTAGTAGTAAAATTAATTTACGTAATTCAGTATCGTACAATAACCGATTCATGAAAAATTTTATCTTAGGTAGACGTAAAGTAAAAGATTGTATAAAAACGTGATTAGGTATTGAGATCACGTCTGAGTGACCAGTTGTAAAAACGTGTGAATAACTGGATAGCAGCAAGCGGCGATCATTGGCAGTCAGTAGGCCTAAATCTGGTGTGAAACACTCACACAACTTTCTCTTGCCAATGCAAAAAATTTAAACAATATAACCTAACATTAGTAATAAAACATTAGAAATAAACAAAAAACTAACCTCAATAAACATAACCTTATTTTAATCATGAGTGAAAGATGGAAAATGAAAATCGACCTGTTTGGCTTAAAAATATGGAAAATCACTCCTTCACGCTAGGCTCTGTAGAGAAAAATGCTCTGAATAAAAGTTGTAGATCTTTTAATTTTCTATAAATTTGATTATATACACTTTTGTCATAAAATGCATAGGCCTACTAAGGCCAAAATCTTAAAAAAATCGATTTTTCACACGTTTTCGTGAGAAAAAACAGAAAATCGCTAATTACCGCTAAACTAAGCTTATACAAAAAAAGTTTGAAATAAGAGTTGTAGGTTTTTAAATTCTCTACAACTTTTATTATATAAGTTTTTGCGCTAAAATTTATAATGAAGCCGTAATCTTAAAAAAACTATTTCTTTACGTGAAAACAGCCTCGCCGAGAATTTCAGCAAATATGGCGCCTACCCTATCTTGTAGAGCATAAAAAATTTAGTAAATGAGGCGATTTAAAAAAAAATCGTAGGACCAGTTTTTGAGAAAATTGCAAAAAAGTGAAAAATTACACGAATAAACTACTACTTCCGGTTGACCGATTTTGATGAAAATATTCGTGTCGGGTTCAGTAGTGATATGTAACTTAAGTTTCAAGTCCGAACGATGTTCCATTCTTGAGATATTCTGTTCACACACACACACACACACACACAGACCAATCGCTAAAAACATGTTTTTTTAGGTTCATGAGGTTTGAAAACGTGTATATCCGGTGAAAACTCGATTTCGAAATATCGACATGAAAACAATACTTTCCTTCTTATATACATATAGGCAAGAGAAAGTAATTTAATTTACGTAATTTTATGTCTTTCTGGTAGATCTAGGCCTGAAATATTGAAAAACATAAAACACCGAAAATCGAAATTTTCAGTCAAACCATCGACTCACCTTAATTTACTTAATTTACGTAATTCAGTATCGTACAATAACCGATTCATGAAAAATTATATCTTAGGTAGACGTAAAGTAAAAGATTGTATACAAAGGTGATTAAGTATTGAGATCACGTCTGAGTGACCAGTTGTAAAAACGTGTGAATAACTGGATAGCAGCAAGCGGCGATCATTGGAAGCCAATAGGCCTATCTCCTACAATCCGATGTTAGTGTTTGATCAAACGGGGTGGTTCGACTGCTTTTGAGTGCCGCCAATTATTCTGTGTTTGGAGTATCCAAATAAAAACAATAAGTTAAACAAGGTATTGTAGGATGTTAACAATTTATAAAAGTTCGAAAAAACACAACCCAACAAAACATTAAATGTATTGTACTGAAATACTTCTCTGAGTGGGATAAGAAATGAACTAAATGCGACAATACGCATTCTACCGGTCACCCTACAAATCTGAAATAATTTCTCGTAGTTAATATTTCATCAAAAATATTTACAATGTTTGCAAAATTATACGGATATTATTTTACGTACATTGTCTTTTCGTGGTCGAAATTTCTTTTATCAGCCACCTAATATAGACCTGTTAAGAGTCATAATACTTTAAAAAATTACTGTACATCTGGTTCCAATTGAATCATTCATTTAAATTAATTAATTTCTAGTTCACTCTTCTTTCTTCTTTATTCCTACAATATTGTAATACCTAAACCTTATAGAACAACTGATTACAATAATTTTAAAAACTTATTATTTTTTTTTATCTTTTATGACAAGCACAGGACTTCTTAGTCAACCATAAGAAGGGTCTTTCTGCCCCCTGTTTTCCAAATATTTCTTCATTCTTTCTGATCTTGCCTGTCTTTCTCTCCCTGAAATCATCCTTCCTACTTGTTGTCTATTTTTATTCTCGGTTGTAACATAGTTTATTTCTTTTTCAATTCCTCAGTTTTGTCTGTTTTTTCTTGTATATAGATCTTTTATTTTTATTCCAAGTTCTTTAAAATTTTCCTTAATTTCTGTGATCCACTTACTGTTACTTTTACTCTCCCAGAGTTTTTCTATAATTTGTCTTGACAATCTGTTTCGAGGTATTCTTATTAAATTTCCTAAAAAGGAAATAAGTTTTTTCCCGATTGTGCTGATGGCAGGTTCTATCTCTTTATACACTGTTTCATTAGGGAGAATTCTCCAGAGTCATCGATTAATTAATTAGTTAATTCATTAGTAATATTAACCGGTTTTAAAAAAGGAGGTCCCTACTCCACTTCCTCCGTAGTCGTCTTTGAACTTTGCTTAGGATTCTGCTATTAATCCCACACACTGCCTGGAATTTGCCAACTTTCTTCTCTATGTCCAAATCTTGATCGAACCCGATGTCACATTCTAAATAATTGCATTGTGAACCTTGTTCTAGCACCATATCATCCACCAAAATTTTAGACCTGGTAAGATATTTACCAGTAAATGCCCCTTACCTTTGACTTACCTTTGAATTTTTTACAGAAACATAAAAATTATATTTTTAGCATAATTAATTTATAACACATACCGATCTCTAAAGTTCATTCTCACTCTCATGCAGAATGCGAAAGAAAACGTTTAAGCTAACATTAAGGCTGGTTCAGATTGAGAACCTAGCTGGGAATCGAACCTTAAAATATTGGCCCACTAATCAAGTATTCAAACAACTCAACCACCGAGGCGGCAAACGGTAAATTTTATTTGTTTATTTAATTGAGATAAATGACACTTGTCAGATTTAAAAACACAACTATTTTATTCTTATTCTATGAGAACAAACATTACCTAGGCAGAGTAAACAGTGTTCATTCGATGATGAAGGTGACGACGATGAATCGATCTACGTAAATGAATGAACGAAAGAATGGTCTTATTTTATTGTAGTCACGTTTCTGCTGACTCTTCAACAGATCTTTTCAATGCTGAATAATGCACCAGAGGTCAAAATAAACACGATTTACTATTAAACACTAATTTTTACGTTTATAAAGTAGATTTATTAAATTTTAGAAAATAAATAAAGATTGATTATTACAGTATTTAAAAATAATAAATGGAGATACAGTTAGTCCTCGATTTACCTAATTAAAGTCTGGTCGGACAGCGACGTTAAATCCGAACCTTCAAAAAAGGGGTGGGGGATTTTGTGCATTCATATTTATGTAGTGATCTTATGTACTTAATTAGGACTTAAATAGGACATTCATCGTAATATAGATGTACAGTAAAACCTCACTAATTCGGACTAATTGGGGGGAAGTGAAGTCCGAATTATTGAAAGTCCGAATTATCGCGAATATTTGTTTACATCAAAAAATTGAATAATTTAGGCAATTAAAATTAAAAAATAAACGTTACTTGTCTGAAATATCGATGTTTAATGAATTTACAGCTACAGTATATTGAAAAATAACAAAATTAAAAGTATAGAAATAAAAATATTTACGGCAGTAAAAATATTGTTAAATAATAAATGTCCAGTGTAAAATGATATTTAATTAAAACACTGTACTTACGTACCAATTATTTGGCACTTGTTGAAGTAGAGGGTTGACAAATATCCTCAGGGATCATTTGAGGTTGCTTAGAAAAGAAACTTGTTCATTTTTTCTGTGATTCTTTGCTACACTGTTTTCTTATAACTTGTTGGCGCATCTCTCTTAGGACAAGATAATAGTCATTGAATTCCGGATTGAAGTCTGCAAATTCAATAAGTTCGTCTATGTGGTTTTTCACTTCACTAGCTTAAATTGTGGAACGTTTTCTTCACTGAGTTAACAATAATGTATTACAGGATGAAACAATTTTTATTAGACTATTGAAAGCTATTATTTTTTGAAGTAGCACTTTATTAATTTTTAACTAAAAAACTTCTAAAAAAATTAAAAAAGCTGCTCTTCTTGGAGTAGTCCGAAATATCGCGAATTCTGCATTAGTGAAGTCCGAATTAGTGAGGTTTTACTGTATTAGTGAATCGTATGATGGGTTACAAAAAATAGATTTGTTTCTTATCATATATGATCGGTCAATTAAATGACTGAATCATTTAAGAACAGAAGAAGTAGAGGTGTAAAAGACGCTAATCAGAGTTGTCTCCTCTGAGAGGAATGGTTTTCATTATACAGCCAGACCCTGTGGTGAATTTTAAATATTTATTTATTATTGCTAAAAACAAGTACAATGAATCTTATTTTCTAATACCCGCATAGGTCTAGCCTGTGCGTGTGTATGAGTTGGTTTATTTTATTTATTCTATTATAATAACAGCTTTTCATATCTACACTAAATTTACACAAAAGAAAAGATACAAAAGGTCGACTGAAAATACAATTTAAAAGTAGCTACTTATTTCTTTTTTAGAGGACTTTTTGGCCTTAAAGATCATTGATAATCCTTAAAGGTCTCATGTTTTTCAGTAATAAATTAAATCAGCTAGCCAGAATTTAAAGTTTTGAGTAAGCAAGAATTTAACTTTTTGAAACACTGATTTAAACAAATTCAAAATTTGTTATTCACGTTTTTTTTTGTCAGGCCAAGCGTAAATGTCCAATTGATAGATCATCATAAAACAAGGAATTAAATAAAAATAAACTGTCAATTACTTAAAAAAACGTTTTATTATCACACATATTACTTAACACACTTAACTGTTTATTATTTAGGAACAATAATACATTCTTTGGTATGAAGTTATCTTTTTTTAATAATTAACATGTTTTTAGCCTACATCAAAATTTTAATTTTTTACATCCGTTACTATATTTTAATAAGATTATTATTTTGTAATCAGAAATAAATACAATTAAATGATATTTTATAACAATTTGAAGAACTTAAAGTAGACTAGAATTTTTCATATATACAATTATTTCTTTAATAAATTGTTAGTGAAATATAATTGACTAAAATAACATAACAAATAATTTTAGAATTTAAATTTTAAAGTTCAGTGTAATTACATAATTAAATCCAATTTTCAAATTACATTTCAGTCATAACAATGTTGTAGATTACATACATTACAATTTTTTAATACATTATAATAACAATGCTTGTTTTATCAATCTCATGTTATGTTATTATAATTATAAATTATATTTATTACAATTAATATAGGTAGTTTTTATTATGTACAATTGGTATGTCATGAAATTATTATATTTTCCAACACAAAATAATATCCATAAATTTTAAAATAAAATAAATACAATACAAAATATACCTTGTAATATTTTAAAATTCGGTGTGTTAGTAAATTATAAAAACTAATATAGTAGAAATTAATTTTTTTTTTTTTTGCGCCCTGGAGACTCCAGGAGGAGTATAGGACATGTCATCAGATATAACACCTGAAATACATATAAGTTACTTTTGTAGAACGTATCTGAATACTATACTGTGGTTACCGGTGTACTTTAACAGTTGGGGTTCAATTAACTATATTTCTCAGGAATGGTAGGCCTGAGTCTGTACAACAATACACGTCATATATATCACCATCTAATTAGGTCATCGGGTTGCTTATTGTTCTTAAGTAAAACCGATTGCAACGTACACACATTAGTGATTAAAGAAAAACAATAAATGTTGTAGTTTTTTCAATTATTTTTAAAATTAATTCATAAGAAGTGACGGTAGACGGTCGGTTGGGGGTGCAGTGAAACTGAGCGATGCCGTCTCTTTTACCCCACCAGCCAAAACTCAAATGAGATGCCCAAGATAGTAGTAATTCTATGGATACTAAACCTCACTAATAACTTCTTAAAATTGTGCCATACTTTTGAGTACAATTAATATAATGCAGAACTTTTTTTAAAATATGATTAAAAGTGTTCGTTACACAAAATATTTATATAATAAAAATTTAATAAAACGTAATATAATATACAATAATATAGTATAATATTATATTAAAAAGTAATAAGAATTATTATTATATTATTTGTAATATATACATAAATATACACGATACGTTGGGCCATGTCCGTTTTGTTCCTAAAATTTACTTATTTAATTATGACTAAGATAATAATATTACTTTTAATAGACATTTATTAAAAGAATATAACTAATTTTATTTAAACATAATGCTACGTACACAATTATTATAAATAATTTACAAATTTTAAATGGTTGATTTAATAAATTAAATATATAACAACAGTAAGACAAAGTAGTTTCAAGCGCAGTGAGGTAAGCCAAAATCGGATTTAGCATTCCCCACTCATATCTGTCAAGAGTAAATGTTTCGTAAATCCTCATTCATGAGAAAAATGACTTATAATAATTATTTTTATTAAATGAAACAGATAGAAATTAAATCTCGCGTTATCACGGGGGTGTTGTTTGACTCCAAGCTATTATTCCGCTTCAATAGCTGCAAAAGCTCGAAGGAATTTAGGACTCATAGCTTGGATTAGTCGTGATTTCAAATTTGAGAAGTCAGTACTTAGACTTTATAAGAGCCTTGTGCGTCCCGTCCTCGAATATTGTTCGATGGTGTGGAACTATAGAAGAGACGTCATAGAAAAGGAACTGGAGAGGGTGCAGAAAAGACTAATTCATAAGTTGGAATGTAGATCTGGGAGAAAATTTGTTGGCTATGAGGATGCCCTTTCATTCTGCAGGCTTCAGAGTCTGAGCACGCGGCGTAGAGTGATGGAAGTTCTATACATTTACAACATTTTGCATTCACGAGTTGATGTTCCGGATATCTCGGAGATTTTTCTGAGGGTGCCTTGCACAGCTTTAAGAAGTTTCAGGCTGTCTGCTGGAGCCACAAGAAGTAAAATAGCTCCAATCAATAGATGTATAGCTACAGACAATGAAATAAATGGAGAGGTAGATCTGTTTCACAGAGATGGTAAAATTAAAGAAAAACTATACAGGATACTGTGAAGGAAGGCTGTAAATACTGCGTGATCTTTATGTTGTTTTATGTATTTTTATGTTAATCGTGTCTATGTGGTGTATGTTGGGCTCGGCGGCTGACTGTTTTTTAGTGAAGAAAGAATGACTACGTTAAGTTATAATGGTGCAGTATACTGAGACGATATTCTATTGCGGTTCTACTGTACCACCTCGCATCCTTGCGACCAGCCATAGTAGTGGGTGGAGAAGGTGGGGTGTAGGGGAGTTTTGGAGCCCCCCCAAAAAAAAAAAATCAGGGTGATAGACTGTCACCTGTTCTTTTTTAACTGTGCTGGATGGAGAAGGTTATTGAGAAATTAGAATTTGAACTTGCCAATAAAGTATTGTTAAACCAAGTACAGCCCATTCCCGTCTGCTTCAGCAGTAATTGCAGAACAGTCGAACGTTAAACCAAAAAAAAAAATAAAAAATAAAAAAACCACCCCATTCAAAACAACATGTTAGTAAGTTTCTAATTGGTGGTAACTTTTCTGAATAAAAATTTTCTTTTCGAAAATAAAATTTTCTTTTTAATTATTCTTACAAAATATAATACAAATTTTTGTTTTTGCAATTTTTCACAATTCATACACAATTGCTTGCCCAGCCTGTGTTTGTTAACAATAAATAGCGACTTTCTACCATCTGACTGACTGGGCTGGCCCGAAGGCCTATTTGTTTTTAAAGAAGTTTTAATCTAATTAATTTCAATAGAAATTCATTAACGAACGGGAGTTGTTAATATACAATAAAATTGCATGGACCTTTACTAGAAACAGTTTGTCTATACTAAATTGTTTTCAGTAGAAGTTATAATGAACAATTAAATAAACTTGAATGTGTTTTAACAACATAACCAGTTGATAACCGTCTATTTACTAAAACTGGGTCTAATAACCTAAAAGCATTTTAAAGTAATTCCCAAATTACAATACTCAGGGCAAGATACATCGTGTCAGTTTCTTTCCTATGATTGTCCTTCTCACTTACTTCCAGTTGCGTGTCCATTTTGATGCTAATATTCAATAACACAACTCGCAACATGTTAATAAGAAGTTGAATGGTTAACTGTCTACCTTAATTGCTACCCTGTGGCTACATCGGGTTCTTTTATGGTGTGTATAATAAACAGTTAGTGCGCGTGCACGGGCGCGGCTCTTATGTGTGTGTGTGTAAAGAATACCTTTAGTTTCTTTGTCAGGTATATTGGGAAGAAACCTTAAGTGATATCTATTGTTTAGATACAAATAAATTTTTATGGTAGTATTTTTTTATTAATTTGTATTTATCAAAGTAAATTTCCTTTTTCATAATCATTTTTTAAACTATTTTTTATTTTATAATGTAAATATTTTAGTTTTCAATATGGTATCAGTTTTAATTTCGTTTTATAATACTGTTTTTAGGTTGTTTAGGTCATCAGCCGAAAGGCTGGTTTGAACCTGTAGAGGTTTTACTAAGTAAATTGAGGAGTAAGGTGGTTTACAATTGCCTTCCTCACTGAGTGGAAAATTATGCTTATCAGCTTACCGGGCCCTCTGAAAAGCACATGTTTTCCACTCTGCAAAGGACACCTTCATTTCATTCACCACAGGGTCTGGCTGTATGATGAAATTCATTACTTTCAGAGGAGATAACTCTGATTAGTGTCTTTTACACCCCATCTCTTCTGTTCTTAAATGATTCAATCATTTAGTTGGCTGACCATGTGATAAGAAACAGAACTATTTATTTTAGCCCAGCAACTAACAGATTGAGTGCAAATAATTTGACACTCCACCTATCTGTTATGGGCATTTTATAATACTAATATTATATTAATATAATAAATAAACATTTGTATGGTACAAGAAAACAAGAAAGGTTTCCAAGATATTAATAAAAATTTAAGTTTTTCCATGAAAAACAAATAAAAGACTCAAAAATTATATGATATACTTTCCTTCGACTATTTTTCAAGGAATTCAGAGTACTGTACACAAGTTCACATCCTCTTAAATCACACGTCTTATATTTTTTAAAATACCATGCGTTCTGAAAGTCGCTGTGCACCAAGTGACATGACAGGGAATAATTTCATGGCTAGGTTGGTAGCTCTGTGCTGTTCAATTGTTGCCGAACACGTCGAGGCCTGTCAGTCATTGAGTTGAAGTTGTATATGTTTCATTTATTGCAGTTCTGTTGCACGTTTTTTGTTGTTGGACGCGATGGTTCTTTCAGTAGAGGAGCGCATTTTCCTCGTTGAATACGTATTTCGCGAAGGTGACAAGTACAGTGATTTAGTGAAGCGCAAATTTTCTGAAAAGTTTCCAGATTCAATTATTCCTCACCGTAATGCAGTACGAACACTGATAGAAAAATTTCGGGCAACTGGCTCTGTTGAGGACGCTGAACGTAGTGGTAGGCCCCCTAAGCTAGACGAACAAAAGCTGCTGGATATTTCTGATTCTATGGCACAAAGTCCAAAAAAATCAATGCGTAAGTTAGCACAACAGCATAATATCGGACTTGCTACCGCACATAAAGCTGTCAGACAAGAACTTAAACTATTCCCATACAAAGTGAGATGTGTTCAAGAGCTGAAACCTTCAGATAATGACAAGAGACTAAATTATTGTCATTGGTTTCAACGTTTCATCAACCAAAATTCCGAAGACATCCTTGACGTAATGTTTTATACAGATGAAGCGTGGTTTCACTTGGGAGGGTATATAAGTTCACAAAATACTCGAGTATGGTCGACAACTAACCCTTGCGCTTTACATGAACAGTCCTTACACGAAGCAAAAATTGGAGTCTGGGTTGCTGTGAGTAGAGCACGTATTGTTGGACCAATTTTTTTTGCAAACACAATCAATAGTGAACGTTATTGTTCTGATATTTTAGAGAACTTTACGCATCAAATAACACAAGTGGAAATGAATAATGGTTGGTTCCAACAAGACGGGGCAACAGCACATACATCTAACATCTCAATGGCTTTCCTGCGCAACGTGTTTGGTGAACGAATAATTTCAAAGAATTTGTGGCCTGCAAGATCTCCTGATCTGACTCCCCCCGATTTCTTTTTATGGGGTGCGGCGAAACAAACTGTGTATCGGAACAGACCACACACGATTGACGAACTTAAAGCCGCAATAACGGCATACATTCAAGGAATCACTGTTCTTCAGTTGCGAAAGGTGTTTGCAAACAAAATGAAACGAGTGCAATGCTGTATTGATGCCAATGGAGGTCATTTCGAACACCTTCTATAAACAATGTAATCACGGTTTAACAATGTAATTAAGGTATTGAATAAATTTTTTTCCAAAATGCTTAGTCATTTCTTTATACATATTTTCATAAATCCATAGTCACAATTCCAGTGCACAGCGACTTTCCGAACGCACGGTAATAACAGCCCATATCAGGCAGGTGGAGTGTTAAATTATTTACACTCGATCTACTAGTTCCAGGGCTACAAATAATAATTATGTTTCTTATCACATGGTCAGCCAATTATATAACTGAAATGAATTGCTAAAATGCTATACTCGGTTCATCGTAAGAAAGATATCTGGAGTAAACAAACAGCAGTTACCGAATCAGCTGATAAAGCGGTGACTCATAAAAAATTCAACACTTTTCACGAAAACATCACAATGATAACTGATACGTGCTTTTAACCATATGCAGAATTAAAAGATAAATAGAAATGAAAAAACCAAAAAAGTACTACAACACTAAATTCCTAATTGAAAATAAATATAACGCACGTAAGAACGATGCAAAACAATACAATGTCAAAAGCGAACTGATAGTATAATATAACGACGACATGTTCTTTGTCAAAAATGTGGAGAGAAATTAGTGTAGTAATATGTGGAGACATTAGTTCGTCTTATACCTATAAATGAGGTGTAGTGTTGTACAGACCCAGGTCGACCATTCCTGAGAAAGTATGGTTAATTAAACCTCAACCATCAAAGTACACCGGTAACCACTGTCTATTATTAAAATCCTTATAAAAGTAACTAGCTTTACTAGGATTTGAACCAGGAACTTTGGTTTTTGAAAATCAGCTGTTTAACAGCTGACTCGCGGCGACGACTTTACCTCTAGACCAACCCGGTGGGTTAAAATATTATTAATTAAAAAAAATAGTATTTTTGATTACTATTTTTACCCAGACAGTATTTCATAGTTCAACTAATCGCAGTAAAGCACAACCGCTGAACGCACCGCTGTAGTGCGTGCGTTATGCGCTGTGTGTTTATAACTGAATACTGAATTTTTAACTAAAAAGTGACAATAATAAAATCGAGTAAATGTAGATGAATAATAAACTTTTATTACACGAATAATTTTGAAAGCTATAAAATGTATTTTATAATACCATAATTAAATCATGTGTAGAACGTATATTGATCCAAAATTTATAACATCCTTTCAGCAACATTTAAAAATTTATTATATACCTAGTCTTCTTCAAATACAAACATGAAAAACAGAAATTAAAATGAAAGTTCATACATCGTAAAGAATTTAATAATACTTTCATAATTATTCAAACATAATTTATTTCATTTACTATAATAATTACAAAAATGTATCAAATTTAAAACGTAAGTAAAAGTAATCAATTTTTAATTTATTTAATATTATTAAAACTTACGGGTATCGTAAATTGAAGTTTAATTATATTTTTAGGGATGTACGTAAAAGTTTGTCTGAAGTGTAATAAATTTTATTCCCATCATTGTAGATAATTTTATGATTTAAATCAACCAAGAGATTTAAACCAACCATTTAAACCAACTTTTATTACAAAATTCACTTTATAATGAGTAAACCGTACTGAAATAATTTAAATTATTACTTTAGTGAAAACTGTAGGCCTATTTAATAAATGGTTATAGCCTATGGTTTAGTCATTTAAACTGTAAACTGAATTAAGAATAAGTACATGTAATGTAGCAGTTTTTATTTACAACTAAATAACAAAAAAGAAGTATTTAAAAATAAAATTATTACTTATTATATTTATACAGTCGGAGCTGTCTAGTTTGAACTACCTCAATTCAAAATATTCCCTAAATCGAATATTTATTATATTTTCTTCAAAAATTCTTCTTAATTTGAATTAAGTTACCTTTTTCTATTCGAAGAAATTCGAGAATTTTGTGGTTGTATTTATATTGTATAAAAACATGTTGAAGCATTAATAAACAATTTACATAGTACACTATACCTTTGCCTACGACAGGCAGGTTGAGTTTTAAATTATTTTCACTCGATCGGTTAGTTCCAGAGCTACAAAAAATAGTTCTGTATCTTATCACATGGTCACCCAATTATATGACTGAAGTATTTAAGAACAAGAGTTAGAGGTGTAAAGGACATTGTATCTCTCCTCTGAGAGTAATGAATTTCTTTATACAGCCAGACCCTGTGGTGAATGAAGTGAAGGTTTTTTTTATTTGCAGGATGGAAAATAGATACGTTTCAGAGGGCCTGGGTTGTTGATGAGCATACTTTTCCATTCAATTAGGAAGGTAACGGTAAACGACTTCACTCCTCATTTTACTTAGTAAACCCTCTATAGGTTCAAATTAGCCTTTCGGTTGGTGACCAAAACAAACCCTTGAAAACTCTTCTTAATTCGAATTAATTTACCTTTGATATTCAAAGAAATTTGAGGGTTTTGTGGTTATATAGGCCTACATTGTTTGAAAACATTTTTAAGGCATTATTAATAAACAAACTACATAGTGACACTATTTCTAATGAAGCATACGTGGTAATCAATGCAGTTAAGGATACAGCACGCATTAATTCTAAGAATGTGAGGCTTCTGAATTTTGTCCCGTGCTACGGTTAAAAGATGTTAATCTTCTTTTTTCAATAAAGTAGTAAAGGTTTGTGGCGTTTTCTTCTTTAGTGTATTATTTTCTATAGAAATTGGTTAACCCTATAGCCGGTAATTACATTTTTCTAGCCCGGCAGAGTTTTTAGAGTATGGGTCACCGAACCGTAAAGAAATCATTAAAAATTTGCTATAAACCACAAAACTTCCCACATGACATATCAAAATAACAAGGAAACTTAGGAAAATAGAATAAATAAATTATTGAAATTTTAACCTGACAGTAGGGATGCTGAAGCTATTTGAAAATAATTTTTAGACAAATATTTTTCTAAAATTTCAGATGACTATTGTTTAAAACTTTCTTATGCTTTACTTTCAAAATTCATAACATACGAATCGTTACGTATAATGTTTGTTTCAAAATAAAACAACAAAAACGATTCTATGTTCAAAACTGAATAAAATATATACAAAAACACATCATGTCTACCAAGAAATAACCAAATTCAGCTCTACCATACCGTAGTTTCAACAGAGAAACACAGGCAGAATATGCAACTGAAATTATTGTATTATATGTGAAAATTTACTTTATACATTACTAAACCATTGTACAAAACAGCAACGCTGTCTGAGATAAATTTAAAACTAAAACGACAACATTGCAATGCTATGAAGCAAATCCGATTTCCGATTTTGCGACGCGACCGGTTCAAGAAGCGGTATCATCTTCTCAAAATCGACGATTGCTGGCTCTAGGGTTAAAAAAATGTACAGTATGTGCATAAAAATTATCTACGTATTTACAAATCTCTTATGTATTATTAAATTTTCTACTTCGTTAAAATTTCCAATAATTTAGCTTTAATTTTCAGTATACCGTATTACTCGTACTTTATACGTAGGCCTACATTACGTACGTACAGTGCGTAGGCTTACATACAGACACTCTTAATAAGCAAGCGTAAAGTAGTAATGAAACAGTAACGAATGAATCGGTAAGTCATAAATTTGTTAATTTTTAAACAAATATCTAGTGTTAATATTTAAATAATATTTAAATTTGTTAGTTTTTATCTTACCATATCCTAACCCCCTCCCTTTTTGGTGTCTGTGGATGCAGTTAAAAAATAAATACAGTCGAACCTCGATATAATGAACTTCGATATTACGGAAACCTAGATTTTACGTAGTTTTTACTGCACCGTGACATTTTAATAAAACTTTCTTTAAATTTACCTCTATTTTATGAATCCGTACCTCGATATAACGAAATAGTAATATAATATTATTATTACAGTAATTTTTACAACTGCTGTCTGTATATATTTTTTAAATACTAACATTAAATTTAGTACTGTATTTTTGACTTCTTTGTGGGCTTCAAGGTAGATTCTTGTGATTTCCGTATCTAAATTGTACCTGTTTACTAACACAAAGCATTTTTGACCACACAAGAACTAAAGGTTATTTTATTCAACTCGTTAATAACAATGACAGTATTTTTGGATATTTAAATAATTCGAAACATTTTTTGAACGTAATACCTTATTGAGACACAAAAACAATAAAAAAATTACTGACATTTCAAGAAATAAATGAACATCTAATTTTTTTCAGCTTATATTTGTCATCGGGAACTGTACTTTATTGACAACCACCCAATTTGTTCGCTTTTCGATGTATTTTTTTTTTAATAGAGACTCCCAGTGGAGTTTGTTCAGGAATGGTTGTCAGCTGGTCACCATACAAAGTCGCTTGCCCAACTGGTGTTACTGAACAAATAATAGCGACTTTCTTTCAGCTGACCGACTGGGCTGGACCGAAGGCCACATCTAAAATTAAATACTCTAATCTTTATCTATCAATATCAGAAACTAAAGAATGCGTTTACGATTTACGTTTTTATAATTAATTTAAATAATGTTATAGTATATTTATTTTTTTAAGTTAGTTTTGTGAAGAAATTATATTGCTAAATAAAGTACAGCAGACCTATTAATACAATTTTGAGTTCTACATCATTTTTTTAGTTTATTTGTAGTCGCATCAACAGCTTGGTCATTAGCGACTATAATGGGTTTCGGTTAAACGTGTGGTAATGGTGGGTTTTAACGTACTAAAATTTTCAGCTTCTAGCTAGGAATCGAACCCGGGACCTTCCGCTATGTAGACAAGTACACTAGTCACGACGCCACTGAGCCAATCTCTACATGATTTTGATTATAGCCAAGATACATTCTACGTACGAAGTAAGTTCTTACTTGAAATAAGTAGTACTTTTTATATGGTTTACTACTATTTGCCGTAATTACGTAAAGTATGGTCTAAAAAAAATTTTCTAATATGACTTTTCTTTAACGCTATTAAGAAGAATAACAGTGGGTACTTAATTCATCATAGAACGTAAAAAATAAGTCTCGAAACCCTTGTTACTTTGATGTAACGAATACATTCGTTTAACGATTTTTTTCCAGGATTTTCGATTTCATTACATCAAGGTTCGATTGTGTATATTATTCAAAGTTTCCTTAAGGGAAGCAGACTGATTTTAATAAAAAAACATTGATTTTTCAATTTTACTATATATTGATCGATCGTTTCCCGCTATTTAAATTTATATATAACACGACATTCGTTGCTTTTTCTGTTGAGAAAAATTATGTTTTTATGTTGGTAGGGTACGTAGAGTTTATTTCGATATTTTTTCACGTTTTTCATTCTTTTAAATTGAGATTAATAAAATCATGTTACTGCTCTTAACATTACGGAGATCGCGTTCACATAAAAACGATAATTTCTAGAATGCAAAGGAATCAGCTGTAAAGCAAGATAAATATTGGTGTGTTTTTGTTTGGAAGTTAATTCCAATTGGCAATAGATGTTTCTGTTATGGTATTATGCTTTTACTACATCCGTATTTTTCGCATATTGTATTTTTTGACTTTATGTACGCTTATTTCAGGAACCATCCCACCTAGGAGTGTGAAATTTCACACACTACATTTTAGTACTAAGGTGTGTATTTACTCCAGAGGTATTTCAAAAATTTTAGAGTTTTTATTTTTTGGGTGTCTTTTCATATAAAAGTGTGGGCTACATTTGAACATTTTTTGAGAATAAAAATCATTTTTAGATTGGATAAAGATAAATAAAAAGCTCTGGTACAAATTTGTTAAAAGGTACTGTCCTAAAGATGTCCTAAAGCTCAGCTTTGTAGCTTAAATGGTTCCTACAAAAAATCTACCTAAGTTAGTATTGCAGGTATAGGGATAATGAAAACGGTCTGCTCCCCTTAAATTTTTCATAATTAAACAAGAGTTGGATTCAAATAGAAGAGAAAAATGAATAATAGTGCATACTCGTCGCTTAAACTTAAAATTCCCTAATGTGTGTGCCTACTTAAAATCTAAAATATACCGTTATAAATTATTATAAAATAAATTAATAATGAAAACTTACAGTATGAGATCATTTAAACAACGTAGTCTTTCCACAAAAAAAAATATTAAGAATCATCTAGAAGATCTTTGTAGTAAATCACATAACGCAGCTATATATGATTGTGCCATTTGTAATGTTTCAAATTTAGATAGTTTATGATCAACACCTACAGATGGAATGACTTCTCTTAATCGATCAAATGCTTCATTTAAGCCGTTCATCCGTCGTCGTTCTCTGGCATTTGCTGCTAGTCGACGTCTTTTGATTATAGTTGGTGAAGGAGGCCGCGTACTGGAGTTATTTCGATGGCTAGAATGAGATCTTCGTCGTCGAGCACCACCACGTTGCGGATTTGTATTATTGTTATCTTGAATTGATGTTATTCTTTGTTGATTATTATTATTATTATTTGTTCTATTATTATTGTTATTATTCCAAAAATATTTTTTTTCAGATGGTGATGTTATTTTACGTCTATTATATTCATTATTTAACAAATCTTCATCATCGTCTATTAAAATTTGTTCATTCCAGTCGCTAGTAGTTGTCCATGGATTTGATAAATCTGTAAAAGATACATTTTGTTGATCACTTCTTATTGTATCTTCTAAATAAATATGGCTTCCAACTTGTTGTAATTTTAATGGACGTGGAGCTAATACACTTTGTCTAACTGTATTAAAATTTTCTACTAAATCCATTCCTAATCCGAGGCCTCCGCCGGCCTCAGGTCTCACTGTCCAATGACCCTCCACTTTTATCACTTATTTTTTTAAATATATTTTAAACTTACTTATATCACATCTGAATCATAATATTTTCCTTAAAATTCCTTGAAAAAGTTCATTAAAAATATATATTTACATACAAAAATATATCTTCTTCTCATAACATTAACATTTAAAATATCTATTCCGTATAAAGTAAACGAATATCAACGCACTATTAAAAAGTTCATTAAAACATTAATTTTTTGTCAGTAAAAAATATTATTTTTTTAAAAATAATTTATTATTTTATAAAATTTAGGTGAAAGTAATAATATTAGGAATTGTTTTCTCATCAAATTTCTATAAAAACACAAACACTTGTTAACAAAGTTTGTTTTGTTGTACCGAAATATAATTGTTCATTTAATTTTTTTTTATTATTGATCCGCAGATTAAAGTAAAACATTGGTTATTTTCCACTTTATTTAGTTCATGTCCAAATTTAAATTGCACTTAATTGATAAGTAGTATTATTCACACAAATTTTTGATTCACTTATTAAATCGGCACTTAAATATAAAATTTATATAATTTTTTTTGTCATTTTCATTCCGGTATTCTTAATTTTTTCAGATTATTTTAATATTATTAATTATATTTTTTTAAATAAAAGTTCTTTAATAAAATAAACTATAATTTTGTTTAATACTTTATCATTATTCAAGTAAAAAATTGGTAATTTATTTTCTTAGTTTATTTTTATTGATGTCTGAATTCAAAGTTCAATATAAATTTCACTTAAAACATTTTCTATTCAATTATTAACCCGACTTAAATATAAAATTAAATTGAAATTTTATATATTTTTCATTCCGATAAATTTATAATCTTTTCAGATGATTTGCAATAATATATTAATATTATTTTAAAACGTGTACAATGAAAACTATAAAACACTTCACAACCGAACACAATTATTAAAAAAAAACACTAAAAAATATTAGATAACTTTCATAATGAACGATCTCTAATAATTCTAAAGATTCAAAATGCTAAGGGGTAATTCCAGAGAGTACTGAGGGGGCTGGGGTAGTAGAACTCTAGGATTAACAGCAGCCGGAAGATAGTCACGTGTCCGGCACGAGCCAATAGCGGTGCTTCCCGCAACACATATGTTGAGTTGTGGGGCAACAGGTTGTCCGCGATCCACCACTCTTTTAATGTTGCAGACGCCTTTTGTACTAGTAGCATTATTAAAATAAGCCCTACGTAAGGTACCTGGCAATAAAACAACACATCCATATTCAACAGAGAGCTGGCTGGAATTTGTTACCATTTTAATGAGCAGAACTAACCCATTTTAATACCATAACTACATAATCTATTATTATATTAAACTAACCTAATTGTAACTCTTAATTTAATAACAACAAAAAAATTTGTTTCACAAGGATTTGCCGTAAGCGAATAGTTAATCAACCTGGGAGGTCCCATCCAATAACAGTAAATAACACAAACTAGAACAAAAAATTAATCTGTTAATAAAAAAAACACAGCTTATTGGATTTTTTATAAGGACATTAAGGGTAAAAAATTTAGAAAAATTATATTTTAAATGGTTTTTAATATTATGTTGAAAAGTATTTATGTCATAATTATATTAATTTCAACAACTATTAAAGTAATAATTAAATCAAATGGAAAATATCCCGATTTCGTTAAAAAAATGTTAATTTAAAAAAATTCTGTCAAGAAGTAACTTATTTTAATAAAATATTGTTGTTGTTTAGGTCATCAGCCGAAAGGCTGGTTTGAACCTCTAGAGACTTTACTAAGTAAAACGAGGAGTGAGGTGGTTTACAATTGAATTTCTCACTGAGTGGAAAAGTATACCTTTAACTGCATCGATTACCACGTATTCTTCATTAGAAATAGTGTACACTATGTGAATTATTTCTTAATAATGCCTTAAAATGTTATCAAACAATATAAATATAACTACAAACCTCTCGAATTTCCTCTTAATCCTTAAAATCCTTCTTAATTCGAATTAAGAAGGATTTTTAAAGGGGTTGTTTAGGTCATTAGCCGAAAGACTAATTTGAACCTCTAGAGGCTTTACTAAGTAAAACGAGGAGTGAGGTGGTTTACCTTTGCCTTCCTCACTGAGTGGAAATGTATGCTTATTAACATGCCAGGCCCTCTGAAACGCCCTCCGAAACGCATTGAGTCTCAGAGGAGATGACTCTTGATTAGTGTCTTTTACGACTCTACCTCTTCTGTTTTTAAATCGTTCAGTCATTTAATTGGCTGACCATTAGTTAGAAAACACAACTATTTTTTTAGCCCTGAAACTAACAGATCGAGTACAAATAATTTAATACTCCACCTTTCTATTATGGGCAAGAAAAGTATATAACATAATTATAATAATTTCAACTACTATTTAAATTGTCAGTTAATGAAAAATATCCCGAATTAAGTAAAAAGTGTTCATTTAAACAAAATTCTGTCGAGAAATAACTTATTATAGTAAGTTTTTACAAGCTTATTAAATGAAAGAAGCTGTTCGCGTTAGCATCATTTTTTTTGGTTTATTTAAAGTCGTATCAACAGCTTGTTTATTAGCAACTATGGTGAGTTGTACAACTGGAACGGAAGGCTTTCACTTGTAATAATTTTCCAAATCCTAGCTGGGAATTAAACTCTGGAGCTTTCGCTTTGTAGGCTAGCGCGCTAACTCTACGCCACACAGGAGGTTAGCTTCATATTTTCATCAGGAGCTTCTTCATTTAAACAACAACAATATTTGATCACAGGATTATGTAACATTTGGTGTAAGTGGACATGAGTTTGAACACGGATGCTCAGAGGTGTTAATTCGCACTAAAAGGTTTGCTAAATTGGTATTACCTAAAGATTTAAAGTGACTTATAGCCTACCAGCCTATGACCTATGGTTATAGCTTATAGCCTATGGGCTGACTAGGCTGATCCAACACCCGCATAGTCTACTCAAAGAAAGGTTTTTTCCAAATAAATTTAAATATTTCCAAATAAATTGTAAATCACTCCTTCTTGTTGTTTAGGTCATTAGCTGAAAGGCCGATTTGAACCTTTAGAGGGTTTACTAAGTAAAACGAGGAGTGAGGTGGTTTACAATTGCCTTCCTCACTGAGTGGAAAAGTACGCTTATCAGCATGCCGGGCCCTCTGAAAAGCACATTTTCCACTTTGCAAATGACACCTTCAATTCATTCACCAAAGGGTCTGGCGGTATAATGAAATTCATTACTTTCAGAGGAGATAACTCTGACTAGTGTCTTTTACACCTCTACCTCTTCTGTTCTTAAATGATTGGCTGATTATGTGATTAGAAACAGAACTATTTATTTTAGCCCTGCAACGAACAGATTGAATGTAAATAATTTGACACTCCATCTGTCTATTATGGGCGTAAATCACTCCTATCATACTAAATTCATGACTAATATTTTGAATTCTTTTATAGTTCAGCAATTTATATCCAGTTAAAGATCTTAAAAATCTCATTCCAGAAACCTTTATTCTTGACATTTTATAAGCATTCAGGATCAAACATTCTTAACCATACATAATAAAAAAACCAGGTTGGGATACAATTTTTAAACGATCTCCTTCCGCTTTTTACTTATCAGTGTTTTTCTCAAATTGTATACTATGAAATATGTATTTACTCTGCCTAAATATGTATTTATTTCTGTGTTTGATTGCCCAAATTTACGCATCAATGATAGTAGGCTTACAGTTGCCGACAAAGTTAGGTACCTTGTTTTAATACTTGACAGACGTCTCACGTGGAAACCACACGTTGCACACGTCAGAGCAATCTCAGACTCACGGTTTCGTACGTTGTATGGCGTCTTAGGCCGCAAGTCCTCGCTACCTCTACACCTAAAATTCATTCTCTATATCACTAGTACGGCCAATCTGGCTATATGGTGGATCAATGTTTGGAGCCTGTCACAATACAACACTGAATATTCTTCAACGACATCAATCAAAAGCACTTAGATCAATAAAAATCGCACCTTTTTACGTAACCAATCATACACTTCACGACCTGAAAATACCAACGGTTCGAGACATTGTAAACCCAACATACAACTCATTACACACAAAGACAATCGACCACATTAACTCAAATGTCTAGTCTATTTCAACTAACGATCTCCCTGTTAACAGACGACTGAAACGAGAGTGGAATAGGGATCTTCTCCGAGCGCCATAAAAATAACAAAAAAACCATTTCAATTTAACTTTTCAACCCACCGAGTTGGTCTAGAGGTAGAGTCGTCGCCAAAATCAACTGTTTAACAGCTGATTTTTGGAGATGAAAGTTCCTGGTTCAAATCCTAATAAAGGTAGTTACTTTTATACGGATTTGAATACTAGACAGTGGTTACCGGTGTACTTTGTTGGTTGGGGTTTAATTAACCATAATCTCTCAGGAATGGTCGGCATGGGTCTGTACAAGACTACACCTAATTTACACGTCATACACATCATCCTCATCTCATTGGGTCATGGGGTTGCTTATTGTTCTAAATTGAACAGATTGCAACGTACACAAATTAGGAATAAAAAAAAAAATTAACTTTTCATGCCTGTTTTATTTCATAAAAAAGAAAATCATCTCATAAAAAAAGTCATCCATAATAGTTTATAAATCATTATCATTAAAAATTGGCACCACATACTTTAAAAATTTCACGCCGAAATCGGTCACTGGATCGATTCACATTCACACCACTTTCTTGCCATTCCATCTCGTTTAAGTGTTGTGCTTTAAAAATTGTACAGTTGTAAATAAAAATAAAGTTGAAGCCAAAAAAAAAATTTGTTTTCATTTAGGCTGAAATTCAGAACAAAGTACTGGGAGCTAAGGTTAATGCCCCTTGGTACGTTAGGAATAGGGATCTTCATAAATATCTGGACATCCCTTTTGTGTCCCGTGAGATAAGAAGATTTGCTGTTAAACATGAAGCTCGTCTACATGGCCACATCAATCCTGAAGCAATTCAACTTCTTGATAATAAAAATGTTCGTAGAAGGCTTAATAAAATGACGTCCTTCGAACTAGTGTAATAGTGCAGTGTGATATGTCCCTTTTGTGTCCCGTGAGATAAGAAGATTTGCTGTCAAACATGAAGCTCGTCTACATGGCCACATCAATCCTGAAGCAATTCAACTTCTTGATAATAAAAATGTTCCTAGAAGGCTTAAGAAAATGACGCCCTTCGAACTAGTGTAATAGTGCGGTGTGATGTGTCCCTTTTGTGTCCCGTGAGATAAGAAGATTTGCTGTCAACCATGAAGCTCGTCTACATGGCCACATCAATCCTGAAGCAATTTAACTTCTTGATAATAAAAATTTTCCTAGAAGGCTTAAGAAAAAGAAGCCCTTCGAACTAGTGTAATAGTGCGGTGTGATGTGTCCCTTTTGTGTCCCGTGAGATAAGAAGATTTGCTGTCAACCATGAAGCTCGTCTATATGGCCACATCAATCCTGAAGCAATTTAACTTCTTGATAATAAAAATTTTCCTAGAAGGCTTAAGAAAAAGAAGCCCTTCGAACTAGTGTAACAGTGCAGTGTGATATGTTAAATCAGAGCAGTTTGGAGTGCAAAAGTAGTGAATAGTTTTAGGTATATTTTAGTGTTATAAAACATTATTTAATTGAATCTATAATTTAAGTATTTAGTATTTTAGATAATATGAACGAAAAAATAATGATCGATCTTTTAAACCAGTTTTAATCTATTTAAGTAAAAAAAAAATTTTTTTTTAATTATTTGGAGTGCCTGGTGGATGTATTTTCTATGACCCTGTGGTATCAATCTAGCAGTGTTTTCATTTCAATCTCTGGTGAAATACGCCTTGGCTGTGATTTCTCTTTTTAACATTGCACTAAAATAGTGGTGGAGACATCTTGTTCTCCGTACATAAAATAGTGGATTTCGCTTATTTTAGTGAATATTTCCCTTCATAAAATGGTACTTAAAACTTCTAATTTATTCTGTTCTCTGTTTCAACTGTTCAGTTTGAAATCGAATTCATTTCTATACTTTGCTATTTTTTCTATTACAAATGAAGTTATATACTAAGTTATTTCATACAATAGTAAATTATTTTTTGTGCAAGCATATTATGATTCTTTCAATTACCCTAAGGTATTTCATATTACGGTTACCTTTTATTCCAAGTTGCATGCCTTCTGTTATTCACGTTTTAGTTATTATTCCCATTCCATTTAATTATATTGTATAAATGTAAATTCTAACATACCATGTTCTATATTGGTTTATTACACTCCTGAAATATTTCATTTACGAGTATTTCGTATTTACGTATTATGGTATTTTGATCCGGGTTAGTTTAACCCTCTTTATAGGGCAGTACTACGGGGAAAAATATAGGGCTACATGTTGTAAATTGTTAAGTTTTGTGTTATAGGGACTTGAATATTGTATTTCTAGTGCCAGAACAGTAAGATATTTTTTTTATGTTAAGCCGTGGTGAGTATACTTACCAAGGAACGTTTATTGAAATGGGAATCACATAATGTTTAGTGGTAAGAATGCTTATTAAAACGGCTTGTAGTCCTATATAACAGAAAAATGTGTAGAATAACTTATCTCAACTTTATATTATAGCATGAATGCTTGCTTTCCCGTAAAAAACTCGAATTTTCTAAGCTCTGTACAAAATTAACAACAAAACAACACGGTTGCCTACGCTGGTATGAATCTTTATCACATTCGAGTAACACATGAAGCAAATGGTCGCTGCGCACTAAAATCAAAATGTGGATAGCCTACTTACCAGAGAACATTTATAAAACCATGAAATGCCAATAGGGTTCAACTGCATAGCTTATTCTTAAAAACAATCAACCTTATTGCCAATGGTAAGTATACTTACCAAAGACCTATAAAGGGTTAAGTCATTAAAAGATTTATCTACAGTTCATTGTATAATACTGTTAATACATATTAATTCTGTTTTTAGCTGCCCATAACAGACAAGTGGAGTGTTAAATTATTTGCACTCAATCTGTTAAACCACCTCACTCCTTGTTTTACTTAGTAAAGCCTCTAGAGGTTCAAACAAGCCTTTCAGCTGATGACCTTAAGAACAAAAACACTGTTTTAATTACTTTTTTAATTATAACAGAATTTATCTGTAATGTTTGTTCTTTACAGAACAGCAAATAAATTTGTGAAAAGCTATTTATCATTAAAAGGTAATTTCCAGTGAAGATTAAAACAATCTGTTCACATAAACTGTAAATTTTAATATTTATTCTAATATAATTAAGCTAAATTTAAAAAAAAAGAAGTTAGGAATCTACATTACTACACAAATTCTCATATTTGCCACTTGCTAGCCGGTGTGCCTTAAGGATTTATCTTAGTACTTACCCCGTTAATTGTATAATCACATACATAAATGACTGTTATTATTTTTTTTAATAAAAAGAATTTATCTGTAATCTGTTATTTACACATCAATACATACATTTGTGAAAAGCTAATTACCATTAAAAGTTAATTCGCAATGAAGATTAAAAAAATCTGTTCACAAAAAACTGTAAAGTTTATCTTGATATTTTGCGGTTAAAATAAATAGAAAGTTTTGAGTGTGGTTTCTTGTCATGTATGTAGTTGCAGCTGTTAGAGCTCGGAAAACTTTGACTGATTTTCTTTTAAAAATAAAATAAAACATGGCTTGTAATATTCCAATTATTGCTTACTTAATTTTTCAAGGGTAAATTTTAGCATGTAGAACTTTGTAAAAGTTTAGTTCTTATTAATAAAAACGTAACAGAATCTTAAAACTAAGCACTACAATACGCTAATCTTAGCCAAAGAACTTCACGCTAGATCTGAGCTTAATAAACCACTTTAGAGAAAAATTAGAGAAAATATTAAAGGCAAATTAGAGAAAACCGAAAGATTAATGCAAGAAAAATTTTAACCTAAAGATCATTAAGTAATGAAACAACAAATTATAAAAGCGCTATCAAATGAAGAAATACACAATATTAAATTTTACAAAATATTAATGTAATAAGGCAATTAAGAAATACATTTCTTGTTCATATCCACCGAATAAACGACAACAGAATAATTTTTAAAAACTCGTTAACAAATTACTTTCCTATAAAAACCGACATATCTGGCTCCAAACAAATAAAGTTGTAGGTATTTTAAGTTTTACAACTTTGATTACATTTATACGTCTTTGTCCTAAACTGCATATTAAGGCCGCAATCTTAAATTTAAAAAAAACTTTTTTAGCATTAGATAACAGCCTCCCTAAAAACTTCAGCAGTCATGGCGCTCAATCTGTTTGTACAGCCTAACAAATTTAGTAATAGGCTACTTTCTTCCCTATTTATATTCACATAGGGCAATAAAAAGTAAAAATAGTTCCAAGTTTATGGTAACAAAATGTTTATAATATTATATAGTAAATAAGATAATAAATTGTTATTCTGGAACTAAAAACCTTTTTTAAAAGATTGAAATTATTCTTATAAACCTTTTTTTCGTTTAATTTTCTCAATAATGAGTACAATTTTGCTATTTCAGTTCTGAAAATAAATCTATTAAGTGTGTTTATTTCCTGAAGCACTTCTTGATAAAATGGAAGACATTGTAAAGTCATGGTGTTCTCGGTGTTCTTTTATAAGTAAACATTAATTTCCATAACCTGAGGTCTTGTTTACCGTTAGGTCCTCTGTTCTGTCCCGCATAGATTGTGCGTTACCTTATTATAACTTGGACATCTCAATATTACCAACTTATAATTAAATCACTAAGGACTCCGCCTCGAAACCTCCCAATGCCTGCAACTCGATAATCAATAACTCCACCCTCCATGCCCGGAGACAATGTATTAATGCCTAACCCGTTGAATGTTTGCTTTCTTAATGTTTTATTTATCTTTGTGGTTTTTTTTCATGTCGTTGTTGCTACTTACCTAATACCGCACTCTGGTTGCTGTGTTAAGAAATAAATTAGAAGCCCCAGGCAGAATAATATCGAAATGGCTAAATGCAACCGATTGCGGTATATCTTACTTTTGTACAACGTAAATCTTTTCTTCGTGTGTTATTTTCTACGAACCATCGATTAAAATAAACACTACTGATTCGATTTTTAATTAAACATTACTTTAGAAGGAATGTTAATTTTGAAATGATTAAAAAATATATAGAAAATAGAGAGAGCTTGTTGTGTTGTTTAGGTCATCAGCCGAAAGGCTTATTTGAACCTCTAGAGACTTTACTTAGTAAAACGAGGAGTGTTGATTTACCAATGCCTTCCTCACAGAGTGGAAAAGTATGCTTATCAGGATGCCGACCCTCTGAAAAGCATCTACTTTCCACTCTGCAAATGATATCTTCACTTCATTCACCACAGAGTCTGGTTGTATAATGAAATTAATTACTCTCAGAGGAGATAACTGTGACTAGTGTATTTTACTCCTCTACCTCTTCTGATCCTTAGTGTTTCAGTCATATAATTGACTGACCATGTGATAAGAAACAGAACTATTTTTTGTAGCCCTGGAACAAGCAGATCGAGTACACATAATTTATCAATCCACCTGCCTGTTATAAGCATGGGAGAGAGCTTAACAAGTGATAAAAAATATTTACAATAAGAAATCTATATCGTTAAACGGCAAATTAAGACCCTACAATATAGTTATAAAATATGAAGCAATATATCAATCAAAATATTTATCACCATCTGAAGGAGAGTTTTATTTTTAAACAAAATCACATTTAATTTTTTTAACTCTTTATAGGTCTTTATAGTGGTAAGTATACTTACCACTGGCAATAAGGTTGACTTTATATAAGAATAAGGTATGCAGTTAAACCTTATTGACATTTTATGGTGTTATATCTGCCCATAACAGACAGGTAGAGTGTCAAATTATTTACACTCAAACTGTTCGTTGCAGGGCTAAAATAAATATTTCTGTTTCTTATCACATGGTCAGCCAATTAAATGACTGAATCATTTAAGAACGGAAGAGGTAGAGGTGTAAAAGACACTAATCAGAGTTATCTCCTCTGAAAGTAATGAATTTCATTATACAGCCAGACCCTGTAGTGAATGAAGTGAAGGTGTCATTTGCAGGGTGGAAAATATGTGCTTTTCAGAGGGCCCGGCATGCTGATAAGCGTACTTTTCCACTCAGTGAGGAAGGCAATGGTAAACCACCTCACTCCTCGTTTTACTTAGTAAAACCTTAACAGGTTCAAACCAGCCTTTCGGCTGATGACCTAAACAACAACAACGGTGTTATATATTATATTCTCTGGTAAGTAGGCTATCCATATTTTGAAACTAGTGCCCAGCGACCATTTGCTTCGTGAGTTGCACAAATGTGGTACGAGTTCATACCAGCGTACGCTACCGTGTTGCTTTGTTATTACTTTGTAAAGTGGTTAGTAAATTCGAATTCTTTACGGGAAAGCAAGCATTCATACTAATATAAAATTAAGATAAGTTGGTTATTCTACACAGTTTTTTTTGTTACATATTACTACAAATTTTAATAAGCATTCTTACCACTAAACAATATATGATGGCCATTTCAAAAAACGTTCCTTGGTAAGTATACTTACCAGGGCTTAACATCAAAACAAAGAAATATCTTACTGTTCTGGCACTAGAAATACATTATTAAAGTCTCTGTAAAGCAAAATTTAACATTTTACAACATATACGTATATTTTTACTTTCTCTTGCCTATATAAATATATAGGAAGGAAAGTATTGTTTTCATGTTGATTTTTCGAAATCGAGTTTTCACCGGATCTATACGTTTTCAGAACCCCTGAACCCAAAAAACATGTTTTTAGCGATTGGTCTGTGTGTGTCTGTGTGTGTGTGTGTGTGTGTGTGTGTGTGTGTGTGTGTGTGTGTGTGTGTGTGTGTGTGAACAGAATATCTCAAGAACGGAACATTGTACGAACTTGAAACTTGAAACTTAAGTTACATATCACTACCCGACCCGACATGAACATTTTCATCAAAATCGGTCAACCGGAAGTAGTAGTTTATTCGTATAATTTTTCACTTTTTTGTGATTTCCTCAAAAACTGGTCCTACGATTTTTTTTAAAATCGCCTGGTTTACTACATTTTTTATGCTCTACGAGATAGGGTAGGCGTCATGTTTGCTGAAATTCTGCGTGAGGCTGTTTTTACGTAAAAACATTTTCTTTTTAAGATTGCGGCTTTAATATGCATTTTAGCGCAAAACATTATATAATAAAAGTTGTAGAAAATGTAAAATTCTACAACTTTTATTTCAAACATTTTTTTGTATAACGCTTAGTTTAGCGGTAATTTGCGATTTTCTGTTTTTTTTCTCACGAAAACGTGAGAAAAATCGATTTTTTTAACATTTCGGTCTTAGTATGCATTTTACGACAAAAGTGTAAATAATTAAATTTATAGAAAATTAAAAGATCTACAACTGTTTAGAGCATTTTTCTCTACAGAGCCTAGTTTAGCGTGAAAGCGTGATTTTCCGTATTTTTAAGCCAAACTGAGTTCGATTGTCATTTTGCGTCATTCACTCATGATTAAAATAAGGTTATGTTTTTGAGGTTAGTTTTTGTTTATTTCTAATATTTTATTAATAATGTTAGGTTTATTATTAATTATTTGCATTGGCAAGAGAAAGTTGTGTGAGTGTTTCACACCAGATTTTTCCCTGTAGTATTGCCCTATAAAGGGTTAAATAGGTTAATAAATAACCAAGTTTTAGCAGAAAATTTATGTAATTTTGTACCTCATTTCATGTCCTCTACTTTAGGGCGTACATTTAATTTGATAAATTAATATTAACATTTTCTAAAAAAAATTAAATTTTTCTGTCTAACTCGACAATCAATATTTTTGATTTCGAGTATTAGTTTTATTTTTTGATTTTTCAATATTAATTAATTCTTTTAGTATTTTATAAATATTTTCTTAAAGTAAAATTTTTATTACTCCTTCATCCACTAGTAAAACCTATGCCAAGATATTTGTTTTATCCCAATATTTACTTTCCACTTTCTTTAAAAGGATTCGTGCCAATGCGTTTATTACTACTAAAGTTGATGAGTCTGTTATTCTTATAGGCATATTTTTATAAAAAGTTAAGCACCAGGTTACAATATTACCTTGTTTATTAATATTATTACCTATTATTGTTTTATTAATGGTTTTAACTTGCCCAAAACAGGAAGATGGTGTGTTAAATTATTTCCACTCGATCTGCTAGTTCCAGGGCTACAAAAAATATATCTGTTTCTTATCACATGGTCAGCCAATTATATGAATGAAGCATTTAAGAACATAAGAGGTTGTTTGTTTAGGTCATCAGCCGAAAAGCTGGTTTGAACCTGTAGAGGTTTTACCAAGTAAAACGAGGAGTGAGGTGGTTTACCATTGCCTTCCTCACTGAATAGAAAAATACGCTTATCAGCATGCCGGGCCCTCTGAAAAGCACATATTTTCCACTCTGCAAATGACACCTTCACTTCATTCACCACAGGGTCTGGCTGTATAATGAAATCCATTACTTTCAGAGGAGATAACTCTGATTAGTGTCTTTTACACCCCATCTCTTCTGTTCTTAAATGATTCAGTCATTTAATTGGCTGACCATGTGATAAGAAACAGAACTATTTATTTTAGCCCTGCAACGAACAGGTTGAGAGTAAATAATTTGACACTCCACCTGTCTGTTATGGGCAGACATAAGAGGTAGAGGTGTGAAAGACGCTAGTCAGAGTTATCTCCTCTGAGAGTAATGAATTTTATTATACAGATAGACTGTGGTGAATTAAGTGAAGATGTCATTTGCAGGGAGGAAAGTAGAAACTTTTCGCCTGGCATGCTGATAAGCATAACCTACTTTTCCAATCAGCGTGGAAGGTATGATAAACCTCCTTACTTCTCATTTTACTTAGTAAAACCTTTAGAGGTTCAAACCAGCCTTCTGGCTGATGATCTAAACAAATATTATGATTAAATTCCTCTGTGTTTTTAATATAAATTATTTTTCGGTAGACTTCAAAGAATTAATGCGTTTTAACAAAAGTTTTCCGTATCTGTAAAAGAATCAAAGTTTCTTCTTTTTTTAGTTTATAAATAGCATAGGCCTACTCGTTAGCGAATTTATGAACTCCTATATGTTATGGAACAATTACGGTGAGTTTTCCTACAATTTACCTCAGAATTAAATTCAGGGCTTATAATCTTGCACGATTACACTACCCTTTAAAGGTGGCCAAAATGATATGTTCTTTAATTGTTATCAGAAACTGAACATTACTGATAACGGTCCTATTTGATTACTGCTTTTTGCTGAAGTGGAGAAGTCATGAATTTGAACGGCGATCCTGTAGTAGAATTTGTTCATGTGTGTCTGGCTGTTAGCTAATGACCACACAAAGTCACTCATCCAACCGGTGTTACTTAACAATAAATAATGTTTTTTCTATCAGCTGACTAGTCTGGCCCGGAGATCTGGAATAATAAATTTAAGATTGCAAGTAGACTATAATAATGACGTAATTTTTTTTTTATTCCTAATTTGTGTACGTTGCAATCTGTTCAATTTAGAACAATAAGCAACCCCATGACCCAATGAGATGAGGATGATGTGTATGACGTGTAAATGAGGTGTAGTCTTGTACAGACCCAGGTCGACCATTCCTGAGAGAGTATGGTTAATTAAACCCCAACCATCAAAGTACATCGGTAACCACTGACTAGTATTCAAATCCGTATAAAAGTAACTCCTTTACTAGGATTTGAACCGGGAACCTTCGTCTCCAACAATCAGCTGTTAAACAGCTGATTTTTGGCGACGACTTTACCTCTAGACCAACCCGGTGGGTCTCTGGAATAATAAATTTAATATTGTAAGTAGACTATAATAATGACATAATAACGTAAAGTTTGTCACTAAATTCCCATGCAAACTCTTTTAAAATTTATACTTATCTCTATAATACTTAACAATAACATAATTATTCGTGTTTAAAAATATTAAATAACTTTTTATTGTAGCTTATTTTACTGCATTAATAAAATAAAAAAACTGGAATAATTAAAATGAAAATTCTAATAGAATAGTCATTAAATGTTATTTAATTTTTAATTATTAATTACATTTTAATAAATTATACTAATCAAAATTGATAGACAAGATAAAATTAACATAATATGAGGAGTTTTACTATGCAAGAGTGAATATATAATATGAAGTGTGGTGTTGCCGCACGTGCGTGCATATGGATGCGTGATGCAGGCGCGTGTTCAGCGTGCTTCAGTCAGTACTAGTAGTTCAATAATTAGGTGCGTAAGTACTCGACTACTCCGGAACTTGTTGCCAGGTGGGTTTCTACAGAATTTGTTGGTCGAGTCTCTTGTATAAGTTATTAACCCAACTAGTTCAGTACTTCTTTATAAAATATTACCAGAATTACATTAGGCATTTGTCATATCCGATAACTATCAAATGATATTAAAATGACATTTCTAACAATAGCCCTTTGGATATTATCTTTCCTTAGATATTATTATCATTATTATTGTTATTATTATAACATTGACTTCATCTTTTTTTATCCAACAGCTATCATAAAGTAATTTTAGGTTTCCATTTAAAAAAACTGGTTAATGGTTAATTGAACCCCAACCATCAAAGTACACCGGTAACCTCTACTAGACAGTGGTTACTGGTGTACTTTGATGGTTGGGGTTCAATTAACTATACTCTCTCAGGAATGGTCGGCCTGGGTCTGTACAAGATGTAGAATAGCAGTCTATCCTACATAACATCGTAGTTAATATTTAATTGTTAGATTTAAAAAAAAAGAAATAATTTTAAATAATAATCAAATATAAACAATTTTTAATTAAAATTTAAATTATTCTGAATCAAAAACTAAATATATCAAGATAAATTATAAGAAGAAAATATAGAATTTTTAAATAATAATCCAGAAGCCAAATATCTAAATTTGAAACAAGAAAACAAAAAATAGTATAATTTTAAATTAAAATTTTGAACCAGTTAGAAAAAATTTAAAAGAAATTACAAGAATATCAAGATTTAATTTAATTATGGAACCAACTGAAACAATTTTTGATTATTTTAGAATATGCAGATAAAATTTAAATAAATTTGTCAAAAACTATAAAACCAAGTGCAACAATGCATCGACGCCCCATTTGATTCCCGATCGATGGATGGACAAGAAGAAACCAGAGGACTGCAAGCAATCCAGAACAATTCGTAATTATAATTATTCATTAATAACTGAGCTCATTAAATATCATTAAATAAACTTAAAGATTTTCAGAATAACAAATTGCACTATATTTACAACAGTAAATTCATTAGCATAATTAGAAGTGTAACAAGAGTGTCATCAATAAATTTAATAAAACAATTACAATTTCAATTTTATATGTAAAGTTCAATTAATTGGTTAATATTGGTTAATATCAAAAATATATCTTATTAATTTCATTTATCTTGTATTTTCATTCATTTCATTTATTCTAATCCCATTACAAAGACTACACCTCATTTACACGTCATACACATCATCCTCATCTCATTGGGCCATGGGGTTGCTTATTGTTCTGAATTGAACAGATTGCAACGTACACATATTAGGAATAAAAAGTTAAATTTAAACAACTCAAACAATAGCCTAACATTTTAAAAAATCTGGTGTGAAACACTCACACAACTTTCTCTTGCCAATATAAATAATTAACAATAAACCTAACATTAGTAATAAAACATTAGAAATAAACAAACAACTAATCTCAAAAATATAACCATATTTCAATCATGAGTGAAACACGCAAAATGAAATTCGAACTCAGTTTGGTTTAAAAATACGGAAAATCACTCTTTCTCTCTAAACTAGGCTCTTTAGAGAAAAATGCTCTTTATAAAAGTTGTAGATCTTTTAATTTTTTATAAATTTGGTTATATACACTTTTGTCGTAAAATGCATACTAAGGCCAAAATCTTTAAAAAATCGATTTTTCACACGTTTTCGTGAGAAAAAATCAGAAAATCGCTAATTACTGCTAAACTAAGCGTCATACAAAAAAATGTTTGAAACAGAAGTTGTAGGTTTTTAAATTCTCTACAACTTTTATTATATAAGTTTTTGCGCTAAAATTTATATTAAAGCCGTAATCTTAAAAAAACAACGTTTTTACGTGAAAACAGCCTCACCGAGAATTTCAGCAAACATGGCGCCTACCCTATCTTGTAGAGAATAAAAAATTGAGTAAAATAGGCGATTTTAAAAAAAATCGTAGGACCAGTTTTTGAGAAAATCGCAAAAAACTGAAAAATTATACGAATAAACTACTACTTCCGGTTGACCGATTTTGATGAAAATGTTCGTGTCGCGTCCGGTAGTGGTATGTAACTTAAGTTTCAAGTTTCAAGTTCGTACGATGTTCCGTTCTTGAGATATTCTGTTCACACACACACACACACACACAGACACACACACACACACAGACACACACACACACAGACACACAGACACACACACAGACCAATCGCTAAAAACATGTTTTTTTGGGTTCAGGGGGTCTGAAAACGTATAGATCCGGTGAAAACTCGATTTCGAAAAATCGACATGAAAACAATACTTTCCTTCCTATATATTCATATAGGCAAGAGAAAGTAAAAATTACCACTGTACGAGTTGTGGCTATTAAATAACGAGACTGCCGTTGTAAAATATTTTATTTTATACATAATCACTTATTGTCAACTTCAATATACACTCCTTTTCTATCCCTACAACGCTCCATGCGAATTTTCCATTGTTGGAAACAGTGCTAGAAGTCATCTTCTGTCAGCTCCTTCAAGACATGTGCCGCTTTCTCTTTTACAGCTTCCACAGACTCAAATCTTGTCCCTTTTAATGCAGATTTCACCTTAAAAGTGATTATGTATAAAATTAAAATATTTTTTTTTTACTACGTCAGTCTCGTTATTTAATAGCCACACCTCGTATACGTCCAATTTACTAGCATTCCAAATCTGTATTACTATTTTACTACATGTAACAAGAAATGTGATTGTAAAGTTATGTAAATACCCAATCTAGAAGAAGAATTGTGCATAAACAAAAACCTCTTGTGAAGCACTTACTCGACTTTCTCTTTCCAATTTAAAAATTGAAAAATATAATATATCATGATTATATATGAAGTATAATCATAAGTTGTTGTTTAGGTCATCAGCCGAAGGCTGGTTTGAACCTCTAGAGGCTTTACTAAGTAAAACAAGGAGTGAGGTGGTTCACCATTCCCTTCTTCACTGAGTGGAAAAGTAGGCTTATCAGCATACAGACCATTTAAAAAGCATCTACGTTCTACCCTGCAAATTACACCTTCACTTTATTCACCACAGGATCTGGTTGTATAATAAAATTCATTACTCTTAAAGGAAATAACTCTTGACTAGTGTCTTTTACACCTATATTTCATTTGTTCTTAAATGCTTCAGTCATATAATTGGTTGACCATGTGATAAAAAACAGAACTATTTTTTGTAGCCCTGGAACTAACAAATCAAGTGCAAATAATTTTACACTTCACCTGCCTGTGACACATAATCTAATTTTAATCAAGAGTGAATAACACTAAATGAAAGTCAACCTCTATTCGACTTAAAATTATGGAAAATCACTAAATGACACTAAGCTAAACGCTTTAGGAAAGAAATATTGACATGAAAACAATACTTTTCTTCCTATATATTCATATAGGGCAAGAGAAAGTAAAAATACTTGAACATTAATACGTATAGTTTTGTCGTATAAAGAATACTAAGGCCACAATCTTAAAAAAAGCCAATTACCGATTTCAATGATAAAGTACGGAAAATCACTAATGACGCTACACTAAGCTCTGTAGAAAAACAATAATTGAAAGAAAAGTTGTAGGTTTTTAATTTTTTATAATTTTTTTTTTTTAATTCCTAATATTATGTGTAATTTGCAATCTGTTCAATTCAGAACAATAAGCAACCCCATGACCCAATGAGATGAGAATGATGTGTATGACGTGTAAATGAGGTGTAGTCTTGTACAGACCCAGGTCGACCACTCCTGAGAGAGTATGGTTAATTGAACCCCAACCATCAAAGTACACCGGCAACCCCTGTCTAGCATTCAAATCCGTAAAAAAGTAACTACCTTTACTAGAATTTGAACCAGGAACCTTCGTCTC